>PVKU01006262.1:0-107213 GCA_004027475.1 Anoura caudifer
AAAAACTTGCTAATGTTTATTGTGATAGTTACAAAAAATACAAGTTCTTATACTTAAAGAACTGTAACATACTGGAAAATATAAGATAGAGAAATAAAATACAAATGAAAAATATGTCAAATGTGAGAGAAAAATACTAGATGATAATGGTAAGGCCTAATTTTAATTTTCAGGTGAGTTGGAAAAGAGGATAATTGCTAGAGGGGATGCAATGGAGTGAGGTCTTGATGCAAGTGTACGGATTAGTGTACATGATATAAAACTCTGCACAGTGACATGGGGAATGTGGATTAAATGGGTTCAGATGTCACTATGTAGGTAGATATGACGGTGGAGGGGAGCATGTGAATGTTCATTTCTGTTGGCTTTTAGTCTTGCAGTAAAATAGAAAGAAAGATCCTTAGCTGAGAGAAAGAATGGGAGAGAAGAGTTAAGAGTTTTGAGGGAAGAGGGAAAGAATAAAACTGTCACCTGGAATGGCAGAAATGTGAAGAGAGTAGACATCCTGGGCAGTGACCAAGGCCCGCTTAATCTTGTTGATCATAAATTTAGCCATGAGCAATCAAAACAACAAAAGGTTCTCTTTCCAACCATGTTCATCTGTCTTAGTGCTGAGGAGTTAGATTTAAGCAGAATTTGAGTTCTTCCAGGAAGCAAGAGAGAATAAGATAGCTGAGAGCTTATATAGGGGATAGATTATGATGTGAGACAGAACATGCAAGCTGTGTAAAGAGGAAAATGAGTACATGAGGGTGGTCAGGACACAGCAATGATGACAGGTTGTAGATTGGAGGTCCTTGTGGAGTTGAAGAATTATTGAAAATGGGTACTAATATCAAATAAAATGTATCACTCTTTCCAGAAATAAAATTTTCAATTGAGAGTCAATTTAGTTTCATTTTCACAATTGAAAATACATACAAAAAAATCTTATGGGTATTTTTGCTTGTTTTTATTATTAAGTTAATAGGCACACAGAAAATTTAAGAGTCAAGGAGAAATATGAAAAATAATAAACAAAAAGAATTATCACTGTAGAATGTGGCATTGCATTTGAAAATTTAATAAAATTCAAGTTGCATGTCAAGACTAACATCAGTTTTGAAAAGCACAGTTATGGAAATACCTACTAAACTAAGGATTTATATTAGCATCCACACAAGTCACTGTATTTTTAAAATAAAATTGTAATTCTTCTCCAGTTTATATCATAAACTATAGCTTTTGCAGTTTCAAGGTAGAAAATGAGAAAAAAAGGAGGCCCCACAAATTTATGAGCAAATTATTGGCAGGATGTTCTTGCAAAAAATGCAATTAGTCAATTGTTTCAGCATAAATCCTGTTTATAGGTCAGTAACTAACATAAAATGTTAATGTTAAATAGTGTTCTGTTTGCCACTAGATATTTTTAAGTCATGTTGTTTATGAGACAATATAAATAGCATTTTACATAAATGCTGACATTGACTATCAAAATACCACATTTAAATTATGAAATAAGACTGAAATACTAGCTTATAAAATACAGTCTACAATATTTGATTAGAGTAATGGAATAAATTAAAATGTATCAGATCAGACAGGAATTATCAAATATAAATGTAGTGTAATACAAACCTAGAACTTAGCTTCATTGGTCACCTCCTTTTTCTTCTGCCTCTAGTTATGAGGTAAGATGCTATTCTAGCCCATCAATGTCTCAAAGAATAAATTAATAAGCAACTTAAGTAATCCTTCATACTTCAATAAAACACAGATATGATCCTTCTATAATTTTATTGCTGATCCATGTCGAGTTAAAATACTGAACATTATTCTAATTATTCTTGTAATGACTTTCTATTGCATTTTATTGGCTGTTGTAAAGATAACCCAAGCAGAACACATTTTTTGTATTGGGAAATACACCTAAAGAAGTATATTTATTTATTGAAGATTCACAGCTAATATGACCTTTGAAACCATATATTGACACCCTGGCTGGTGTGACTCGGTGGCTTGAGTGACAGTCTATTTCTCCCACACATGTTGATGTTTCTCTCCTCTTTCTCTCTCTCTTCCCTTCTCTCTAAAAAATAAGTAAAGTCTTTTAAAAATAAAAATAATAGAAAGAAACTGTAGATTGACTATGATAATCATCAAAACTACATTTTCAAGACTATGAGGTCAAAATGATTTATTTTGTCATGTAGCTCAGCAAAAATTTACTCTACAGTTTCCGATCTTAATCTCAACTTTGATTCCTTTAATTTACAAATAATATAAGGTTTAAAAGAGCAAGTTACACTGTTTACATTTCAATGGTTAAGACCATTGTCTCTTCATACTCCAGCTTCCCTTTCATCAACTGCCTCTTACATCAGGTAGATGTTTGGAGTGGCTACAAACATTTTGGGATTTGACTAAGGAGAAATTAAGTTAGGAATATTTATTTGGGTTCTGTGGGGCATTATATGCCTCGCAGTCACATGTATTTAAGTTACTGAAACTTTTCCTGGTATAGGTATGATTTCCAAGAACATCGCTAATACTGGGTCCACTCACCTGATGCCCGGTATTGTAAGTGGCAGGGCCATAGGTCATATCACAATTAGAACATGGCCTGACCTTGAGGTATGAAGGTATGTAGGTAGTGGTAAAAAGAAAAAAGTTTCAAATACTGTATGAACCCAGAAGGTAGCCTATGAACAACATTTTTGACTAGTACAGCCCATATATAAAGAAATAGAGTTTCCCAAATTTGACAATTCTATATATGAGGTCCGTCCAGAAAAAGTCTAGCCATTTTTAACATAACAAGAATGGTTCGCACAGCATTGATGTAATTTGGCAGCAATGAGAGTGGACTGGAATGCACATGCGTGAACAATGATGACTTCACTGTTCTGGTAAGTCGGAGCACTAGCTGCTTTTGAATTAGCATGTGTACCATGTAGCCATTGCATTCAAAATGATTGAGTTAGTAGAGCAATGAATCTGCATCAAATTTTGCATTAAGCTTGAATATTCCTTTGCAGAAACCATTCAAGTGATTCAGAAGGCTGCAGCTATGGGCAACTGGTGACTGGCAGCTACATTAGGACAACTCACTCACTCACGCATCATGTCTCATGCAGAGATTTTTAGTGAAACATCAATTCACCCAAGTGACTCAGCCCCCTACAGCCTACATTTAGCACCCTATGACTCTTGGCTTTTCCCAAAACCAAAATCACTTTTGAAAGGAAAAAGATTTCAGACTGTTGATGAGATTCAGGAAAATACAGAAGATTCAGAGCAGCTGATGGCAATTGAGAGAACTGTGTGATGTTCCAAGGTGACTAGTCTGAAGGGGACTGAGGTGTCATTGTCCTATGTACAATGTTTTTTGTATTTTGTATCTTCTTCAATGAGTGTCTCTATTTTTCATATTACATGGATGGATATCTTCTGGTCAGACCTCATATATATGACATTATCAGTAAGAAATTGTGAAGCTGAATAATATTTTCTAAGGCACCAATAATAAAAGATACATTTTAACCAACTATGATAAGAGAGAGACTCAATTTTATTCTATTTTCTCTATAGGTAATAATATTACAAAGTAATTATTGTATGAAGATATTCAAAGAGTATGCAGCCAAAAATATAGTAAAAAGAAGTATTATATCAGTTAATTAATAAAAATACTGTTTTTCTGGGTTTTATAGTATTTGTCAGCTTTTTTAATTTGCAATTTCTTATAATTTTTTTTCAAACAACTGACTTATTTTTTATTAAGGCTTTACTTTTATTAGAGAAATTTTAGGCTCACAGCAAAATTGAAGATAAGGTACAGACATTTCCTATATATACCCTTTGCCCCTTTCCCTTATGCACACACATAGCTTCCACCATTATCAATATCCCCTACCAGAGTGGTACATTTATGAACCTGAGGCAGGGGATAGAGAGCATAGGAAGAACTCTGAGACTGTGCTGCTATGGCTGACCAGTGTCTAACATCCTGGTTACCAGGAAATGCCTTTTGGCACTTAGGTAGGATGAATAGCAAACCAAGGCAGGAAGGAGGGAAGTCCTTGAAATTCTATGTATCATCTCTACTATCTGGGAAAGAAAGCCTTTGAAACTATGCATTCATCCAAAGACCTGACAAACCAGAAAGCACGCACAGTGCCCCAAAAAAGAAGTCTAGTAACACCTTTGGGTATTCATGCTGGCCACCCAAAACTGGCATCACCTTTACCTGTCAATCGATATGTAACCCCTCACCTCCCCATCTTGCCAACTATATAAATCCTCAGAACAAAGGCCTGGGGTCACACTTGACATCCTGGCCTTTGGCCACCCTTACTTTTGCCTCCCTTACCTTGTTTTACCCTGAACCTATGCCTTTTGCCTCCTGTCCTCAGCAAGACCCATTCTCTTCCATGTGAACATCTCACCAATAAACTGTTTGTATAGTAGTAGATTTGCTGATCTGCAATTCTTTATGGCATTGACAAGAAGAACCAGGTCTCTCCCACTAACAAACCTACATTGACACATCACTATCTCCCTAAATCTATAGTTTATATTACCACTCATTCTTAGCATTGTATGTTATGTGGTTTGGATGGAGCTCTCATAATTTGAATGAGTGCTCTTATAGAAGAGACCCCAGAGAGGTCCTTTTCCCTTTCCATCATATGAGGTTATAGCTAGAAGGTGCTATTAACCACAAAGCAAATTCTCACCAGACACCAAATCTACTGGCATCTTGATCTTGAACTTCCCAGCTTCCAAAACTGTGAAAAATAAATCTCAGTTGTTTATAAGCCACCCAGTCTATGGTATTTTTTAGTAGAAGCCCAAATAGACTAAGGCACGTGTCTATAGTTTTATGTTTAGAGAAAAGTTTGAACTTTACGATACTCTATTTGTGTATAGAGAACCTATCCAAGTGGTATGGGGAATGTAGCCCAGCCCCCACTCAGAAAGGCTAGTGGGGAGCAAGGTCAGCACACAGAACCTATGCCCACGGATAGGTTCTCCAGTGGGGAATCAGGCCTACATTATACCTAAGCTGCTATGAAGCTTGCTTTTGCTAAAACTCCCTCACCCTGAATTGAGGCAGCAAATGCTTACTGCCTATCTTTAAAGTAACTTTCTAAAATCTGAGCTAAACCTCCCAAGTATGGAGTATAACCAGTTCAACTACTTTTCCCTTTGCATTTGCAAATATTCATGTAATTAGCAACATCCTCTCCTCTGTTTTCTGTAAAAGGTAACCACCTAAAGTGAACCTGTGCATAGTAAATGAGGACCATCCTCGATATAATGTGCCCAGAAAAGCAATAAAAGCCTGTCCAGGCAGGGGTCGGGGCCCTCTCTTTCACTTAGAGAGCAGCCATGCCATCTCTTTTCTGCACAGGACTTCTGTAGTCCATGTGAATTTGTTCATCGCACAACACATGGACTTTGCAGGCAAGAGTCTGTACCATTTGCAGGTATTGACATATACTAATTCAACATACCTAACCAGAATTTTAGGTTTAGATTTTGGCTCTAGAATCAGACATCTTCACTGTGGTTCCATGTGAGATTCAGTCCTTTCCGACAATGGGTGAATGGTTGAGGGCATATTGCATTACAAAGCTAAACAGATTTTCTGCTCAAAGGCATACTTTAAAATAATGTTTCTAATGTAACAAACAGCTACAAAAACTAGAATGAGAAGAAAAGCTAAAAGTTCATTTAATCCAATATTCCACCAAATAAAGAAATTTTATGTAAAATACATCATTTTTAAGAGATATTCATCCAGCTAGCTTTTGCTTAAAAACTATCAGTTTTTACACCTTTGCAAGGAAGACAACCCATTAATGAATAGCACTGACTCTGAAAAATTTCTTTATTAAACTGAACCAGAATCTAACTCCTACTAATCCTATATATTATTCTCTGGAGCCAAACTGTATAAGCTTACTCATTCACTGACATAGACAGGTGTGTTCAAATATTTGAAGAGTTTATGCCCCTGAAAAGTCAACCCCTCTCTAAATTGTGTCCCTAGCTTTAGATTCAATAAGCATCCCCTTTCTATGTATACTAAGTGTAATTAGCCATGCCACTAAATAGAAAAATTTTTGTCAGATAAATTTTAGATTTAAATGTCTAACTTGAACTTCCTCGAATGGCAATTAATCATCGAATCTTGCAAATGACATTATGTCCACCCCATTCCCTCAATCTCATTGCCATCACTAACATACACACACACATACATGCACATGCAACTATTGGCTGCTAGAGACTTGAGACTAGGTAATTAATTCCTAGGCTCCCAATGTCTGCTTTCTACCAGATGCACAATAAATACTTGAAGTGCTAAAATCACTGTTCTTGCCAGCAGCAATTTTCAAAAGGGAAGAAAAAGCATATTGTGCATTTCTATAAATAGCAAATGCTCTACAAATCAAGACTGAATTTTTAGCTAGAAAGATTATAATCATTGAACCAATAAGGAAATTGAGACTAAGGGAAAAAATTAACTTACCCAAAGTCTCTCAGCTTATTTGTGACCCAGGTTCTATAGGATCCTGACCCATGTTCTAAAGAGTTCAGGCACACTAAAACATACAAGTCACGGTCAGGATGGTTAATCACCAAATTTACATGAAGAAATTCTGAAACTATCTTACAAAAAAGATATTGTCTACAAAAAAGATGCTAGTATCTTACAAAAATTTTAAAAATTATAGTCCCGTGGTGAACTTGCGCTTCTTGACCATTGGACAAGATAGTGACAGGTACAGCGCATGTCTGAGATGCAGTGATACGAGATAACCAATCCCCTGAACTGTGGTAACCTAAGAAAATTGCGTCATGGAGTCTGTAACTTTGTAGGAGGTGGAGGGAATTTCTATGTTCGATTTAATCACTACTCAAAATTACTCCTTCTAGCCAAAAGAAGTTTAAAACACTATTCTCATCTCATGATAGCAAATATCAGTGACAGCCTGCATGAAAGAGAAATTGATAATGAGATACAAACAGAAAGGGAAGCCAGTCCTATGGTAATGAGGGCACAGGCCCAGATATTTTATAACGTTGAGGGGATAAAGCATTTTGTAGAATTTACCCAATTTTTGATATAATACTGATATATCAAAAAACAGATAAACATAATTCATGCTTAGAAAGACAAAAAGAAATACCAAAACCAGACCAGGATAGAGAATAAGCTTTTATCCAGCTCAAAGCATTTATGTATCTGCGGGTATGGGTGTGTGCACGTGAATGTGTGTTGGTTTAGCTTGGGGAGGAATAAAGAGAACCAGAATTTACTGAGCATCCAAATGTGTTACACATCACAGTTTGCATTTTACTTATACAATTTAATCTGTACACAACCTCACACACCTATGATATAGGTCTTATTAGCCTCATTTGGCAAATAAGGAAAGGGAAGCTTTAGGAGGCTTCAAGTCACACCACTAGTTAGAGGCAGAGTCTAGGCTGAAATCTATGTTGAATTAGAGTTCAGGATCATATTTCTAATCCTAATCATCACACATAAACTTGTCTAAAATCCTCCAGACATAGGAACATAACTATCTTACATACATGCAAGACATTATCCTTCCAAGAATCTCATCCACATGTAAAGATAACTGAGGAAGCCTGAGGCAGGCAAATGAGATAACTCTGTATTAATTTTCCAGGCTGTACAATAAGTTACCACAAACTTAATGGCCTAACTAATAAATATTATTTCAGAGGTTTTGTAGACCAGGAAGCTATGCATAGTGTAGCTATATCCTCTGCTTAGAGTCTCAGAGGTTGCAATCAAGGTGTAGTCAGGCTGAACGAGCTTTCAGGAGTGTAAGATATAAGAAGAGATTCTGAGTGTACATGGTTGTTAGAAGAACTCAGTCTATGTGGTTGCAGGGTGAAGGTCTCTATTTCCTTGTTAGCTGTCAGCCAGGGGCTTCTATCAGCTTCTAGAGATGTCCTCTAGGTCACAGGCTCATGGCCCACTTCTTCAAAACCAGCAAGAGAATTTCTCACTGAATCTCATAAAATAGAGTGTTATAACGTAGCCCAGTCAAGGAAGTGACTATCCCATCACCTTGCCATGCTTAAGGGCTATAAGTAAGTCACAGGTTCCATCTGCACCCAAGAGGAAGGGCTTATACAAGTGTTTGACACTTTGGTGGTTACTTAAGTGTGTGTATAACAGACCTTGGAATAGGCTAATATTTTTGTCTCCTACCCCCACAAAGTTCATATGTTGGAACCCCACTTCCTAATATGGTGGTATTAGAAAGGGGGTCTTTGGGAGGTATTTAGAATTAGATGAGATCACAAGGTTGGAACCCTCACAAATGGGATTAGTGTCCTTATAAGAGTCCTGAGAGAGAGAACTTCCTCTTTTGCCAACTGATGACATGGTGAAAAGACAGTCTTCTATAAACTTGAAAACAGGCTCTCAGCCAAACAAAGAACCTGACCATGCAGCAACCTAATCTTAGACTTCTAGCCTCCAGAACTGAGAAATACATTTCTGTTGCTTATAAGCCACCAAGTTTATTCTGTTATAGCAGTCCTAGCAGAACAAGATAGACCTCAAGTCAAAATGTTCTAGTAGTGAATTTAGTCATCAGATCTACTTGCTTATCAATACATTTTCACTTCATTATAAATCATTGCAATTTCTGATATGGAAAAAGGACAAAAGAAAATTATCGAGCTGAATTTTAATTGTTCCATACAGGGAAAAACAACTCAGTTACACATGTATTACACATAAATAACCATGAAAGTAATACAAATTTCATCCTTTTAATGATCCAGGTAATTGAGCTAGATTTTCTCCTTTGCAACTTCGTTTCAGGACCCCAAATATGTCACTCTCTAAAAGCATCATCAGACCGAACCAAATAGTGATGCAAACAGCCCAGACTGGCAATACAGCTCTTTCCAGAAACTTAACATTCAATCCTATTCTTTTGGAGCCCAGATATAGCTCAGTTCTGAAATAGTACTACTGGAAATTTGTTTTCTCCTTCCATTTGTTAACAAACTATAAGCGATTCCAACATCCCCCCTAAAATAAACTAACATATAAATGACATTTTTATTTTTACAGTTATTTTATTGTATAACATTGTTTACTTAAAATTATTTGATTTCTGGCCAAGATGGAGGCATAGGGGGACATACTGTGCCTCCTCTCCAAACCAAGATTAAGAACAACAAATATATAGAACGAAAAAAAAAACAACCAGAACAGATAGAAAATTGAATTGTATGGAAGTCTGACAACGATTCACCCAGAATCGTAAGAGGGGTAGAGTCGGCAGTGGGAGAGAGGGGTTGTGGCAGGAAAAAACAGTGGCTAGTGGTCCCAGGCTCACAGGCGGTGGCTGGCACACCTCCTCCGCACAGGCGGCAGTTACCAAGTGCGGGGAGGCAACAAACAGATCAAGCGAGGTGCACAAGGAGGCTGACCATGGTCACACATTTGTATGCAGATAAACCAGGCAAAAACGGGCAACAAGACAGACTGCACAATGTAGGGCCCCAGCGCTAGGAAATAAAGTCTAAAAGCACTGATTGAAAACACTTGTGGGGGCTGAGGTGCCCAGAGAGAATCCCAGCCTCACAGGAGAGTTCCTTGGAGAGACCCACAGGGTCCTAGAATGTACACAAGCCCACCCACATGGAAATCAGCACCAGAAGGGCATGAATACCTAAGACTCAAGACACAATGAATACCTAAGGCTCCACCCCTCACTACATAACAGCTATGACCAGACCCTTCTCCCCCCAGCCCCCCCCAAAAAAAAACAAAACCAAAAATGGCTCTAATGGGAGAACAGATCAAAGCCCCAGAGCTAATTCATCTAAGCGACCAAGAGATAGCCAACCTATCAGATGCACAGCTCAAAGCACTGGTAGCCAACCTATCAGATGCACAGTTCAAAGCACTGGTGATTAGGAAGATCACAGAATTGGTGGATTTTGGTCACAAATTAGATGACAAATGAAGGCTACAATAAGTGCGATGAAGAAAAATGCACAGGGAACCAATAGTGATGGGAGGAAAACTGGGACTCAGATCAATGGAGTGGACAAGAAGGAAGAAAGAAACAACCAAACAGAAAATAAGGAAGAAACAAGAATTCAAAAAAATGAAGAGAGGCTTAGGAACCTCCAGGACATCTTTAAACATCCTAACATCTGAATTATAGGGGTACCAGAAGGAGAAGAGGAAGAGCAACAAATGGAAAACTTATTTGAACAAATAATAAAGGAGAACTTCCCCAATCTGGCAAAGGAAGGCAGTTCAGGAAGCTCAGAGTCCCAAAGAAGGTGGACCCAAGTATGAACACACAAAGGCACATCATAATTACATTAGCCAAGATTAAAATGAAGGAGAGAATTCTAGAAGCAGCAAGGGATAAAGGCAGAGTCACCTACAAAGGAGTTCCCATCAGACTGTCAGCTGATCTCCCAAAAGAGACCTTACAGGCAAGAAGGGGCTGGAAAGAGGCATTCCAAGTCATGAAAGTCAAGGACCTACATCCAAGATTGCTCTATCCAGCAAAGCTGTCATTTAGAATGGAAGGGAAGATAAAGGGCTTCTCAGATAAGATCAAGTTCAAGGAGTTCATCATCACCAAGCCCTTATTAGATGAAATGTTAAAGGGACTTATCTAAGAAAAAGAAGATAAAAAATAGGACAGTAAAAAGACAGTGAACTCACAGA
Organism: Anoura caudifer; assembly: GCA_004027475.1. Lineage (NCBI taxonomy): Eukaryota > Metazoa > Chordata > Mammalia > Chiroptera > Phyllostomidae > Anoura > Anoura caudifer. The sequence continues at coordinate 10,739 of PVKU01006262.1, forward strand.
TATTAACAACCTCACCTAAAACAAAAGCAAACTAAGCAAACAACAGAACAGGAACAGAAACACAGAAATGGAGATGACATGGAGGGTTAGCCATAGGGGAGTGGGAGGAGGAGAGAGGGGGAAAAGGTACAGAGAATAACTAGCATAGATAGTAGGAAATAGACGGGGGAGGGCAAGAATAGTGTGGGAAAAGTAGAAGCTAAAGAATTTATGACACATGGACATGAACTAAAGGGGGGAATATAGGTGGGAGGGGGTGTGCAGGGTGGAGGGGAATGATGGGGGAGAAATGGGACAACTGTAATAGCATAATCAATAAAATATAATTAAAAATTATTTGTAGAATTTTTATTTTCCTGGGAGACAAAAAATATTGCTTGTTTCTTTATATTTTTAGAGAAAACTCATTTTATTTTTCATAACTTTTTGTCATGGTTAAAGAGGGTAAAGTACAAGAATTAATTGTCTACTATACACCCAAAGATGGGCACTTTTTATGCTCCTCTGTAAACAAGGATCAGAGATTACAAGTAACCTACTTCAGGTCACTCAGCTAGCATACACGTTAATTGCCTTATGTCAACTCAGGCAGATTTTAAATCCAGGTTTCTTTGTTGTTTGATTACTAATCTATAAACTGTCACTAAAAAAGAAGGGATCTTCATATGGGTGATAAAATTAACTCAAATTATGATGCTAAATAAATATGTGAATTTGAATGGAACAATTTTTAAAAGTTCATCACCAAAGTTTAAAGAAAATGCAGAGAAAACATGTGGTGAATATAACCAGCCCACAATTGTAGAGTATTGTCCACAGTGTTAAAATAATTGAATTAGTTATGAAAATTTCAATATTAGATTTCACACACAAAAATGTCTATACACATACATACATATATGTGTACAGCAGATACACATATATCCTATTTCTCTAAAAAATATTGAAGATTTAACAACAGTCCCCAGATTTTCTTCCCAACAAAAACCAGACTCACTCTAGGGAAATTATTAAAGGGCAGTGTTTATTCAAGACTCACTCTCTCTAGAGGTAAAAATAGTCAGTTAAGAAAGTGTGTTGAGGTTTTGCCATCCACGCTCTATGCATCCAGGTGTCCTTTGAATCAGTAAGTTTGATGAGAGGTGGATCAACTGGTCCCCCAGGGACCTGGCAATAATCAACTAGGCAATGCAGAGTATTTAATTCATCCCAGAGTCAAATCTCCTCTCACTTGGAGAGACTGGGATATTTTGGGCCATGTGGACTCAGGATACACTCAGGATGAAGGCCATTTCCTAATGCGTATGTGGCAACTTGAAAGCAAGACCTCCTGAGAGAAACATCAACTGTGAAGGTTACACACTTGTCTCTACCATACCATTTACCAGGTTGTACAAATAGCAAAAACAGAGGAGATAAATTCCTTAAAGAAAGCTGACATTTTTTTTCTTGGCAAAATACTGTTTTACATATACCAAAAGAAGGCTGTTAAAATTTAAAGCAGCATTTTAACGAGCATGTTATGACTAGAGGAAATGTGCAATCAGTTCATGGTCCTGCAAACTTTGCATTTCAAATATCAAATACATGTATTTTCCATAGATCTCATGAGTAAATTATAATATAGTATATCTTTTAAAGCAGTGCTTCAGAGAACACATGGTCATTGGAGTTAAACAATATGAGCTAAAAATTTTATTCCTACCATGTTATCTTAGTGGGTGTTAGGGGATGGGCAATTTAACCTCTCTAAGCCTCAGTTTCCTCATTTATAAAATATAGATAATAATAATTATTTGCCAGACTATTGTGGTGGTTAAATGAGAGTATGCACATACCCGGTCTGTCCAGAAGGTATCTAGCCATGTAATATGAAAAATAGAGACATTTATGAAGAAAATAAAGGATACAAGAAACATTGTACATGGTACAATGACCCCTCAGTCCCCCTCAAAGTAGGCACCTTGGGACCTCACATAGTTCTCTCAATTGCCATCCGCTGACCCGATGTATTTTCCTCAGTCTCATCAATGGTCTGAAATCTCTTTCCTTTCAAAGGTGATTTTAGTTTTGGGAAAAGCCAGAAGTCACAGGGTGCCAAATCTGGACTGTAGCAGGGCTGAGTTACCTGGTGATTTGATGTTTCACCAAAAAACTCTGCACAGATGTGGTGGATGAGTGAGCGTGTTGTCCTGATGAAGCTGCCAGTCACCAGATGCCCATAACTGCAGTCTCCTAAATCATCAGAATAGTTCCCAGCAGAAGATTGTTCAAGCTAATGCAAAATTTGAATCAGATTCATTGCTCTACTCTCTGTCATTTTGAATGTGATGGCTGCATAGTACACATGCTCACTCAATGGAATCTACTACCCCCACTGACTAGTAGTACAGTTAAGTCATCATTATTCACGCATGTGCATTCCTGTCCACTCTCCTTGGCTGCTGGTTACATAGATATCATGCAAACCATTTTCATTATATTAACAGTGGCTGAATTTTTCCAGGAGAGACCTCATGTAACATAAATTCATCATTTCTTCTGGTTGGTGAAAATACTTTTTTGCATGTACATGGTGACAATGGTTGTTATAGCATAGCCCTGAAAGGGGCAGAGGGACCATAGGTCACTGCTACAGCATTGCTTTGATTTAGAAACTTCATGTTTGCTTTCAGGACAAAACAAATGAATGTGGATATTATAAACTTATAATGAGCTATAAAAGAAGCAAAGATCTTTGAACACCTTTAGATAAATTGTATGCTATGGACATGGCAGCTGAGTTGATGTTTTAATCCCTACCTGTTACCATGTTTATGATTGGGCACTTTGACCAATGACTTTCATCCTCCTCAAAATGCAAAGAAACAGAAAAGAGGCAACTGTGTAGGAAATGGTTTGTGACTAATGCTCCATGTACATATGTCCTCTTTTTCAATTCCTTTTCTCACATAGTTACATGTCAAAAGACTTCTGTGTCCATTCACATTTCCACCTCTACTTGAGAGTAAAGCAACATTAGTGAAGAAATGTCACACAATATATCAAATATGGTTCATTGCAAACAAAAAGGAATAAAAGCATTTTTCTTTCCCTCCATGACAAATTATTGCCTCTTTTCAAAGCTAATCCCATTAGTATCCTCCTGCTTCCTCTGAAACTGTTCTTAAGCACATTTTTTAAGGCATATTTGTTTCTGGTGTCTTCGGTCTCTGTTTCTCTCAGTTGCCTGCTGTCTACCTCCTCTCTTCCTTTTGTGTATGTCATCTGTCTCTGTTGATTTCTGTCTGTTTCTGTATCTCTGTCTCTATCTTCCTTTTTCTCTCTCTCACCCTCCCTCCTTCCATCCCTCCCTCTCTTCCTCTCCTTCTCTCCCTCTTTCTCTCCATACACCTCACCTTCAGCATCCAGCATTTCCTCTCTGATTAGGTACACAAACTTCCCTGTCTTTTAGAAATATATTCTTTCCTTTTCCTGTGAGGTTGCAAGCACTTAACACCCAAGAACTCTCCATTGCAAGACAACTTTACAGAAAAAGAGTTCATGTAAGAATTGAGAAGGTAAAGCTGAAAATATGAGGAGTAAACCTTAAAGAAGGGAAGAGCAAAACACAGTGGTAAGTGCCAAATCAGACAAGATAGAACATGAAGAGTCCTTGCCATCTTTGGCATTTGGTTACCTGTAACACTGTGTACACAGAGTGGTGTGCACGTAAGTGGATGCCAGTGAGTTGGGGAGGGAACAGGAGATAAAGAAGAGAAAACAGAGTTTAACAGCAATAAATATTTATGAAGTGCCTGCAATGTCCTGGGGCTGTGCTAAACTTTAGAACTACAATTGGGAGAAAGCCTGATAGTCTCTGACTGAAGGGGTCTTACAGTCCAGTGGGAAACAAGACAATTAAAGAGACAATGTAAAAATAGTGCAACAATGATTTGACAAAGAAAATGCAGAGATGTGGGAGCATGCCACAGGGGCACTGCCCCTGGATTCAGGTGGGTGGTAGACAGTAAAATGGGATAAAGACTGCAAATTCTAGTCCTCCTCCTCCTCTTCATATGTAGTTACATGGTCACAAAGCTAGCCAGCGGAATGTGAATAGCAGGGGAGCGCACCACTTTTGGGCCTGTCCAGGAAAAGTTCCTCCCTCTGTGCTTGTATCCCATCTGCTGCTTGGAGACCTTAGATGACACAAGATGAAAATGGCAGAGGTTTCCTCAGCCTGGCCCCTCAGATCACCAAATGGAGCAGATACCTCCCCCTCATCCACTTATTTATCCCTTCTGCACCTGATGAATAAGAGGTAAATGTTTATTGTATTTGAAACTCCATTATTTTTTTAATCACTAGAATTACTCTAACTAGTGTATAAGGATTAAAAAATGAAAAGGAGCTAGCCCAGGAAAAACAATGGCATTTATGTGTGGAAATGCTAATCTTTCAACTAGATGAATGGCAGGATATTTGACCCTGTCTATTCAGTTTCATATCCCTATGACATAGCACAGAGTCTAACAAATATTCATTGAATAAAAATGAACTAATAAGCTGCTTCAGGGATGAATTTCATTTGTTTTGTATTTTATCTTTATTTCATGTTTATAAACAATGGCTCTAGACAACCACTATAATTTCCAATTTCTTCATTTTTTTGAACCTAATCATTCTCCTCTTAATCCAGTAATGCTTCTCACATGTACAGCCCTGATAAATATACCTTCAATATTTAGGTCTATCAGTGGCATTCATGTCTGATTTTCTAATCTCATGACCCTAATATATTCCGTGTGGATGTTATCAATACTCATTCATTCTGCCTATGTTATCTGTCTTACATTCAGACGCAAAAATATGGAAGGCTATTTTTTTAGTAAATTTGGATCAAATCCTTGGATTATACTTTTTAATGATTCTTTTAGAACTTGTCATTTGTCTGTGCTATTTAATATTATCAGATCAAATTTAATTTGGTATGGCATTTAATTAATAATTTGAAAAGTCAATTGTGGTATTATTAGCTCATTCTTTAGCTCAAGGCATAATTATTAGAGAAAGTTAAATTACTCTAATTATTGAATTAAAACAGTTGTATTTGTATCTATTTCATACAGGTTTATTCTATTTTCTTTTTTAAGTTATTATTTGCCATATTACTCTTGAAATTAAGGGGTCATATTATTTACTACATTACATATATAGTAAGTACATATATATTCATACTATTTATTTACTACATTATATAAACTACATTACGTAATGTGTATATATATGCATGCAGATATATATGTCATAGTATTGGCAGATTTAATATAAAATAATTGAACATTTAAGGTTTCCATCAAAACTTGAAGTCTTGAGACTATAAGGATGAATAAATCAGAGTCCTTGTCCCAAGGAGATCATTATCTAGCCAGAGACACAGATTAAAGTAGCAATAAAAGTATGAGCAATGCCAAAAGATATATAACATGTTATGTCAATACATGTGGGAGAACAATTACTTTTGTTAAGCAGTAGGGAAGGTAAGTTAAGGCTTCATAAATGTGGTGACCGTACAGTTAAGACTGAAAACGATATTGTAACAACTATGTATAGTGCAGGTGGGTACTTGAATGTCAGAGGGATCACTTTGTAAAGTATAATGATTGTCTAACCACCATGCTATACATCTTAAACTAATATAAAATAACATTGAATGTAAATTGTAATTGAAAAAATAAAATTAAAAGTATACTACTTAAAAAAGAAAGCTAACAATTAAATTGTATTCTAGTGATTACTTTATTTGTACATAAATTTTAATTTAAAAAATACATAGTGAAGAGCAAGTTTGAGTAGATCATAAAATTTTATTGGGTATTTTGAATATGAGATATCTATAGAGTGATCTGAGGGATGTAATATACATAAATGAGTATATGGACTTAGAAGTAAGGATAAGCTTCCAGTTGTAAACATAATGCAAAATGTGGTGGCTCGGATAGTTCATAATACTGTATTGCATATTTGAACGTTTCTAACAGAGTTTATCCGAAAAGTTCTCATCACAAGAAAAAAATTGTTTAAATATGTATGGTGATGAGTGTTAACCAGACTTACTATGGTGATCATTTCATAATATACACAAATATTGAATCACTATGATGTACACATGACTAATATGGTATATGTCAATTTTATCCCAATCAAAATCATTGCAATATATTTATACATCAATAAAAAATAAGGTGTAGCCAGAACAATATAAATGTGGGAGACATTAGGCACTAAACAATGAAAGGAGATGAAAACTCAAAGGAGGCAGAACATTTATCAAATATAAATATTTGAAGAGTAGAGAAAGAAAAATAACCAACAAAAGGACAGATAATGCTTAGATAGATCAACAACTCTCTTGGAAGAACTGACAGTTCCCAGGGGCAGGGCATGGAATCAAGCACACAGGTAGCTAGCCTCTGGGTGCTCCTCAGGGAGGAACCAGCTGGGCAGAGAGCACTAGACGATAGAGTTAGGAGGTGGCAGGGGAAATTGAGAGCTCACATGCCTGAGGCCATATGTTTTCTCCAGGAAGTAGGAGGTAAAACCTTCTGCAGGGAACAGGGCTGGTGAAGTGGAATTGGAAGCTTGCCATGAAAATTGTAAAAGGATGGTAATAGCCGCCATGGAAAACAGGACAGGGAGCTGATGAGACAGAAATAAAAGGATTGCTGAGCAGTGTGACAAGGGCCCAGCTGAAGATGAAGCTCATAAACTTATAATGGAGGAAATCAGCATGTACATGTGATTTCTCCAGCTGGGCTCAGCCTTCCAGCAGGAGCATCGAAAACAGTCAGTTGGGCTCATTCAAATGAGGGTTTGGAAAACAGAGGGCTGCAGAGGACAAAGAGGTAAGAAAACAGATTATCTGAGACTGTCTTTGCTATAATTTTCATGGTTCCAAGCTAAATAGGAAAAAAGAATCCTGCAGGAGACTGACAGGCTCAAAGAACAGGGAGGCCTTGAAACACTCACATCCATAAAGTGAAACAGGGACAGAAAGGATATGGGAAAAAGGACAGTGTTAAAGGGACAACAATTTGGCTTATAATTTTCATCTGCTGCCTGATCCTTTGCACTTTTTTATGTACCTTAAACCTCCATGCCAGAGAATTAATATCCTAAATTTACTAGATTTTCTCTATGTTAGTTATTCTCCAACTTATATTTTTGCTAGTTAAATTAAGTCTCTCTTTTTGGTCACCTGAAATTAAATTTCATTCATTATCAGCTCCTAGCCCCTCTGGTGTGAATGTGTGAGATAGGAAAAGGCAGCATATTGATTTTAATGAAGAGATGTATTAAAATCTCCTGTGGAAACATTTTAATGATAAAAATAAAGGTGAATATAAATGAGGAAGAGCATAGCTAAGAGAATTCTGAAGTATGTATCTTTAAATAAAAGAAATACCATGTCAAGGAAATGAAATGGCTAAAGTCCCCCACCTTGATGGTGATTTAGACTCCCCCACCACACAGAGAAGATAAAATTGGACATGTAAAGTGACTCTCACTTAACAAGGTCAAATATTTTAAACAGATTTAACAAATTCTGGAATAGAGAGTGGAACAGGCAAATGATAGGGTTGTCAATCAAATTTCCAAACCAAAGGATGTCTTCCTTTGTCCTCAGCTCTCACATTTAAATTCATAATTAGCAAGACCGCTCAGGCTCTATAAACAGAACATGATGCTGACTCCATGGACGAGGCCAAGCACCTTCCCTCTGTTTTTTATAAAACACCCCTCTAAGCCATGCTTTTTTTTAGTTACAATATTTATTACACCTACCTGCTTTCTTCTTTTGTCTTATGTGGGTTTTTTTAAAGCCACCTTATCTATAGATAGAATAGACACGTGTCTTAGAGCAGTAAATGAAAATTGTTTCTGCAATCTGAGGAACAGCAGTTGCCATCTGTTTTTCTTTTTTTTTAGCATAATTTAATTTAATTAAAGACATTGCCTCCTTTCTGTAAGGAGTGTTGGCTTTTCCAAGATGTAGTGAATAGTGAAGCATTAAGTCTTTAGTTATTTACACTTTGGTTATAGGTTGTTTTTTAAAAAAACATAACCATGGATGCACTTTAATCTTAACAATTTGGACTTATGCATCTGGCAAAATAATACATCTACCATAAACTAACTATTTTTGCAATGAAAATATCTATTTATGCCCCAGAAGACAGATCCTAAATAATGTCTCACTTAACAATTTATTTTGGGATTTAAGTAGAAATTGAAAAAATAAATAATATGTCACTAATTATTTTTCTTGGCAAAGACATTAGATTTTATACCAATAAGTTATTTACAGAAAAGTCTCAATCATCTACAAGTGAATAAATATCTATGGAAATTTACAAGACTATTTTTCCTCTCTGCCATGAAAAACACTTCTGGGCTACAGACTCTTGCTATCAATTTTTACTACAGGGATGTAAATTAATTACAAATTTATTGAATAATGGTAAAATTCAGAGTAAATGTCCATAATACTTTCCAAGATTAAATATACTTTTGAGAATTATGTAATGCCACCTCTTCAGCACCAGTTATTACAATGAAAATTACATATTTATAAATATAAGCACATATATACTTTATGGTTAACATGCAGTAACAAGGATTAAATAATTCTTTTTCCTATAAGCATATTGCCATCAAACTTCTACCATGGTTTCTCAAAATATCAAATTATCACTGTGAAGGAAAACAAGTGATATTTACAAGTCTTACTCATCAATCAAAAATATGGCAAATTTGCTGCCTGTAGTATTCAAAGGAGCCAAGAACAGCAAAAGGTGGAAGAAGAATACAGGGTCTTACTCTGTCCTATTGCACTGAACGATTGCCACATCAAACCCTCAGCAACGTAAGACAATGTCCGAAGCTCCATAGTCCTTTTCTCAATAAGGTTGCAGTTAAGTGTCTAAATTGTAATATTAATGGAAAACAAAGGGATAGTTAATGTGCTGATATTCCAGATGTGGGTCAGAGGGTAATCATTTCCTCCAGTCAGGGGCTAAATGGGAATGTGTGATTCAAGATGCATCATTTAGCATAATGACTCATTAGAACTCTAAGAAGAGAATGTGCCATAGGCTCAGGAACGATGTTTCCAGAAACAAAATAAAATTATCATTCCAGACACATTGATCAAGTCTTTTTTGTGTTACCCAGGACATCCGGTATTTTGAGAAACCTGGATGATTTTACTCATCTCTTTCCATACCATAAACCTCACAACCATAATACATTTCCATCCAAATTCTGTGCTTCAAGATGGTTAGCTGGGTCTGTGTAGCCATGTTGTAAATCTGAAAACTAATGTTTAAAACTTAATTCTTGTAAATCATCTTGGTTAAGTGAAGCTCAGATTAAAAGATAGGAATGAAAAGGTTAAGATGTTTCCTTGCCAGACTTACTTAGTATTAGTAAAGTTATTTTTTAAATCCCATATTCTCAGTGAAATATTCATATAATATGCCCAATCTGATGATTAAGCAATGGTTAAAATCAGGCATCTTCATGGGATTCATCTTCATCTTAACGTATGTATGTTAACCCTTTGCAATTTTCCATTGGTAGAATAGAGCAGCTTTAAGTCTCACTTCTTTGAGCCTACTGAAAGTTCATGATAAAATCTGATTTATAAGACAATGTTATGTATCTAGTTTGTTTTATAATTTTTGAGTTCTGTGAGATATTGATATTATCTGCATTTTACAGGTGAGTAAACTGAGTTCTGAGAGATTGAAAGTTAAATACTATCACTGATACAGCACAATAGCAAATTTAATTATTTCAAGGTATAGGCGTATTTATAACTATAATGATGGAACATGATAATACAAGGTATCTTAAAGTATCTTCACTAAATCAATGATCTTTAAATATGCAAATAATTTACAGAATTCAGAGAATTTACTTAATTTCCTTCCTAATCTTAATCACCGGCAACTATACATTGAATATGTTTTCATCATGTACCTTAACATGGTCAAGATTCAGTCTCCTTTGTTCTGGGATATTTTTAAAGTTGTTCCCTAACCCTTGCCATTCATTTTGTAAATGTGTGCTATTAGTTCAAGGGCAATTAAATCAGAGTGTAGATGGAGTAGCTCAAGCTTTTCATTTTCAAGATAAGAAAAGCTGCTAAAAGTGAGTCAATACTTTTTTTTAAATGAAATGGATATATTAAAAAGGGGGGACTTTCAATAAAACATTTTTTCTTCCAATGCACATACAGGCTATTATTTATTATTTGAAAATGATTCCATGAATAGTGATTGTTCTACTAATGTTACTTGATTTGGCATTATTACTAGTAATTTTTTGAGCATTTGAACAAATTCAGGGGTTTATTTTCTTTATTTTCTTTGTTTGTTTGCATTTTGGTTGTTATTTTGTTACATTTGGTTTGTTTTTGGATGAGAGCTCTGGCCTACCCACAGTAATTATACCTATTACTACTAAGTTGAAATAGAAAAACAAAACGTAAATTGTATTCTACAGCTAAAATAACAAACTAAACAAACCACAAAGAAATCCCCTTTTTTTTCTATACTCCTACTATCAAATGTACAGGGGGCCTAGCTCTTCAGTCAACAATTGAGACTCCTTTAGAAGTGATTTTCATTATTTGCCTTACATTATCAGTACCCTTAAAGAGACTCTACCATGAAGGATGTGGCAACCACCATTCCCCGAAGTCCCTGACATGTTAGGCATACACAAAGTCTCATCTATTTCTTTTCAGCACCTTAAATTCTGTTTGGGAGTAAACGAGGCTTAAACACATATGTATCTGTACATATGAACCAAGATAATACAGCTTCAATATCAGATTCTGGTCCAAGGAAAGGCCCACTAGATAAAATGCTATAACAAACTTACTTTCCTACCCCACAATGTTATTTACAGAAAGTTTTCTATCCCTGTCCTACTTGTGTATAGATCTTTCTGTCTCTCTCTCTCTCACACACACACCAAAATTACAAAAATTCTAGACTTACTTTCAGTCTATCTGTCCCTAAACTTCACCAAGCCAAGAGAACTTTGAAAGGCAGGTTCACTATACCCACCTCTTCCATTTATCAAAGAAAGGTGATGAAATAACAATATGCGTACACCTGAGGTTTGGCTGAACATTCCTGGCAATTTAAATCTTTAGTTATTTGCATGGGATCTTGTTGCTATAGACCAGTGATTTTCACCCTTTCATCTCATGGCACACACAAAACTAATCACAAAAATTTTGTGGCACACCAAAAAATACATTTTATTTTTTGCTGATCTGACAAAAATTGGTATAAATTTGATTCATTCATACAAGATAGCTATTGTTGTGTTGGCTGTTTCCTTTTTTAATTTGACAATCTAAGGGAAGAAAGGTCTGTGCCTCTGAGTAAATAGTCATGTATTTCACATTCTAAAAATTCTTGTGGGCCCTGACTGGTGTGGCTAGGTTGGTTGGGCATCATATTGCAAAGAGAAAGATTGCAGGCTCAATTTCCACTGTGGGCACACACCTGCGGTTGCAGGCCCAGTCTCTGGTTGGGGCACATGTGAGAGGCTACTGATCATTGTTTCTTTCACACATCAATGCTTCTTTTCTTCTCTTTCTCCTTCCCTTCCCCTCTTTCTAAAAATTAAATAAATAAATAAATAAATAAAATTTAAAAATTCTTGTTTTATAGTTGAAAATTGCTACTATAGACCACTAATTAAAGGACATTCACCAAAAATAATATTTCAAATTTTTGTGAAAAATAAAATAATATGTTCTATATATGTTATATATATGTTTTATAGCATATATTGTATATTCAGTTAAGGTGAACTAATCCATTGGATTGATATGTATGTATATTACATAAGTATATAAAATATAAATTATAGGTTTTATATTGGTTATATATTCATTATATATAAACATGCATGTATGGCTACATATCTAATATAAGATAAATAAATCCACTGGATTATGTCCAGAACATTTTATAACAACAATTATTTCAACTTTGATTAAAGGCCATCCTCTAGCTCTAAATGAAATTTTGGAAAAGCTTAGCTCACATAATGTATATCATCTTAATTTTAAATATTTAATTTTCTAGGCACAGATTTTTTATAATAAGCCACTCTAAGTCTATCATTTGTCAGTAGTAAGTGTCCATCTTTGATATAAATACCCTGTAAAAGATCACTTTGCAAAATTGGATTGGGACTGCTTATAAGCTGGTTACATGTAGAGGACAAAGAAAACATGCCAAAGAAGAAAAAAATGTGGTTTTATATCCTGTCATTTAAAACTATACAATCAGCTATTTTGAGTAAATGAGCCAACCAAACTTGGTAAGTCTTCTTTGCTAAAGTTAGTTGTTGACTTTTGCTATCTCTTTCATTGTCAGTTAGAATCATCTCTGGAGAAAGAAATATGAAAATAGAAATGTTTCTTGGCTTGGTGAGCAGTAGAAGGAGGGAGTGAGAAAAGACAATGAACTCCCTGCTGTTGATTTCTCCCTAAGTTCTCTTTTTGTTCTGAAACTGGTAATAGAAACAATGCTAATGAAACACTCTTCTGATGTTTGGAAAAATGTTCTGAAATGATTTGCTCATCTGGTTCCTAAGCACTGTTGTTAAATAACTCATAGATTGCAATTTTCCACCTAGGAAGCTACAGAGGATTTCTCTGCTCACACAGAGAAGCAGAATACAAGCATACCTCATTTTATTATGCTTCTGATAAATTGCATTTTTTTACAAATTAAAGGTTTGTGTAACCCTATGACAAGCAAGTCTATTAGTGCCAATTTTCCAATAGCATTTACTCACTGTATGTCTCTGCATCAGATTTTGGTAATTTTCAAAATATTTCAAGCTTTCCATTATTATTATATTTGTCAAGGTGACCTGTAATCAGTGATCTTTGATGTTACTATTGTAAGTGTTTTGGGGTGCCATGAACTGTACCCATATAGGGTAGCAAACTTAATATTGTATATCTTCTGACTGCTCCAATGACCAACCATTCCCTTACCTCTCACCCTCTCCTCAGGCCTCTCTATTCCCTGAGAGAAAAGGATATTGAAATTAGGCCAATTAATAACCATACAATGCTTCTAAGAGTTCAAGTGAAAGCAATAGTTATATGTCTCCCACTTAACTCAAAAGCTAAAAATGATTAAGCTTAATAAGGAAGGCATGGCGAAAGCCAAGATAGACCAAAAGGTAGGCCTTGTGTGCCAAACAGCCCAGTTGTGAATGAATGAGAAAGAAAAGTTCTTGAAGGAAATTAAAAGTGCTTCACTGGTAAACACAAATGATAAGAAAGTAAAACAGCCTTATCACTGATCAGAAGTTAGTTGTCTGGATGGAAGATCGAAACAGCAGTAGTATTCCCTTAAGTTACAGATGGATTAAAAATTTTACTCAAGGACATTTATTTATTGAAATATATTTTCAGATAAATTCTCAGAAGTAGAATTGCTGGGTCATGAGAGTTTGATTTTTAATTGTCTGAAGTAACTCCATACTGTTTTCCACAGTGGCTGCACCAATCTACATTCCCACCAACAGTGCAATTCGAAACACTAACTCAAAAAGACATAAGCACCCCTATGTTCACTGCAGTGCTATTTATAAGCACCAAGATATGGAAGCAGCCCAAGTGTCCATCAGTTGAGTGGATAAAATAACCATAGGACATTTACACAATGGAATACTACTCAGCCATAAAAAAGAAGAAAGTTTTACCCTTTGCAACATCATGGATGGACCTGGAATATATTATGCTAAGTGAAATAAGCCAGTCAGTAAAAAACAAAACCATATGATTTCACTCATATGTGGAATTTAATGGAAAAGCTGAACTAACAAGTGAAATAGAGACAGACTCATAGATAAAGAGCAGGCTGACAGCTCTGGGGTGGGGGCATTAGGGGGTAGAAGAATCAAGCCAAAAGGAAGAAGAACTCATGGACATGGACAACGGTATGGTGATTGCAGCAGGGAAGGGGTTATAATGAGAATAATTGGTAATGGAAAACATACAATAAATTTTTTAAAAAATAAATATATTTTCTGTTACTATGCCTGAGACCTAAGATGATTCCATTCTGTACAAGGAGAAATAGATGTTCAAAATCGCCTATAAAACATACTACAAAATTCTTAATGGTAGACTTTTCAAATCTTTCTGTGACAATCTGTTAATTTTTAAGCAAAATTTCTGCTTCGGATCTATTTCTGAATCATTAAAGGGCTATCAGCTTCCTTTCACTAACAATCCTCATTTTCTGTGGGAGTTTTAATTAAAGGGAAATGAAATGATTCCCAGTAAGTATTTGGGCATCTTAACTGAGAATCTTAAGAAAACTTTTTGATGTTCTACAATTTTCCATTTAAAAAGACATGCGATAACCACTCTGTTTTCTCCCTCTCCCATCTGTCCTACTTTATAAGAACTTTTGGTTTTGTTTTATTTTCAATTTCATTTTGAAAGTCTTTCATGAATGCAATGATCTCCTAAACGGGGGTTTCTACTCTCCGGGTGGTATACAAACTATCTAATAGAATGCAGAAGTAAATATAAGCATATATTGTAATATAGAAAAAAATTAAACCTCACTCTACTTACTACTGTATAGATATTAACATTGGTCCCTCTCATGCACACTTTATCTTCCTGGCACAGGGTCACATGTTACCAAAGGTTAAAGATGTGACTTCAAAAGGCAGTAGGGCCCTAGCTGGGTGGCTGAGTTGGTTAGAGCATCAAATGATTTATGTTTCTCTCCACAAAGATGTTTTCCTTTCTCTCTTCCCTTCTCTTGCCTTGCCTTGCCTTCCCTTCCCTTCCCTTCCTTTCTCTTTCTCTCTGCCCCCTCTTTCCCCTCTCTTAAAATTAATAAACATACCTTTGGGTGAGGAGTAAGAAAGAGAGAGAGTAGGAATTTCACAATCTAGGGAGGGTTGACAGAGGCACCCTGAACTTTTTCTCCTGAAAACATTATAGTTTAGTGTGCCTGCTTTTATGAGATTTACAGCAATTATCTTAATGGTAGAATCTTTACTATACCACATGTATTAATATTGCTGCCTCAATGAGTCACCACAAACTTAGCTGCTTAAACAACACAAATTTATTATCTTATAGTCCCATAGACCAGAAGGCCTACACATGTCTCAGGAGGCTAACATCAAGATGCTGGAAATCTGAGTGCCTTTCTGAAGGTGTTAGAGAAGAATCTGTTTCCTCGCTCATTTGGGATTGTGGGCAGATTTCAATTCCTCGTGGTTGTATGACTGAAGTCTCCATTTTTTTGCTTGCTTGTCAGCTGAGAGCCAGTCCATCTTCTAAAAGCCACCCCATTCCTTGGCTTGTGACCCTTTTCCTTCATCTTCAAATGAAGGAAAGCCAGGACCAATAAGGCAAGTCTCTCTTCTGTTTCGAATCTCTTATCTCTCCTCTCCTATTGCATTTCTCTGACCCACTCTTAAGCTTTTCTTTCCCAGTTTAAGGACTCATATGATTAGTTAGTTTGGTCTCACCTGTACACTCTAAGATAATCTCCCCAATTTTAAGATCCTTAACCTTGGTCACATCTGCAAAGTCTCTTTTGCCATGTAAGATAACATATTCAAGGATCTGGGAGTTTAGGGTCTGGGCACTATGATCTTTGGGGAAACCATTATTCTGCCTACAAAATAATGAAATTGTTTTGCACCACAAAGGGGTTTACCTCACACTTGCACCATAATACATATGTACGTACATACATACATACATACATACATACATAGCTTTACCTTTATAACTATCTTCAAAATAAAAGATTTGGCCTATTGTTAAAAATATTAAAATATTCTATCTTTCAAATTGCAAGAACAACTGATTGACATTAGAAAAGATTAAAATATACCAGGTAAATTTGTGTAAAAGACTTGCTATGTGTGATAAATGAGGTTTAAATGCTAATGAATGATTTAATAAGTACCCCAACTCTGCACTTCTGCCATTTGAATCAACTAAGCATTTAGAGTAAACTTAAAACCAGTTGTCAAAATGAAGTGAACCTTTAAAACTTATATCTACACAGGATTTCTGGCCAAGATGGAGGTGTAGCTGGACATGCTGTGCCTCCTTTCACAACCAAGATTAAGGACAACGAAAATATAGAACAAAAAAAAAAGAAAACCCAACCATGACAGAGAGAAATTGAACTGTAATTGTGCGGGAGTCTAACAACAACGATTCACTGAGACCGGTAGGAGGGGCAGCCAGTGGAGTCAGAAGGCAGCAGGATAAGCCGGTGGTAGTCCTGGGTGTACAGTCACTCCAGGCGCACAGGTGGCAGCATTGCTGAATGCGAGGACGCCAAGTGGGGCACGCAGGGTGGTGGACTGTGTACACACATTTGCGCACAGATAAGTCAGTCGAATATGGGCAGCAAGACAGACTATGCCATGCAGGGCCCTAGGGCCAGGAAGTGAAGCCTAAAAGCACCCATTGAAAATACTTGTAGGGGCTGAGGTGCCGAGAGGGAGTCCCAGCCTCATGGGAGAGTTTACTGGGGAGACCCACAGGGTACTGGAGCGTACCCAGGCCCACCCACATGGAAATCAGCACCAGAAGGGCCCAATTTGATAGGGGAAACAGGCTGAAGGGACTGGGATCCACTAAAGAGTGTGGAGCAAGTGCCATTGTTCCCTTTCAGACCCTGCCCCCACATCCAGCATCACAACCCAGCAACTGGGCTGCCCCATCCTGGTGAACGCCTAAGGCTCCACCCCTTACTACATAACAGCTGCGACCAGACAGAAACAAAAAAATCAAAACCAAGGATGGCTCAAAAGGGAGAACAGACTGGGGCCCTGGAGTTAATTCATCTGACCAGGAGATGGTCAGCCTATCAGATGCAGAGCTCATAGCACTGGTAGCCAACCTATCAGAAGCACAGTTCAAAGCTCTGGTGATTAGGAAGCTCACAGAATTGGTTGGTTTTGGTCCCAAATTAGAGGAACAAATGAAGGCTTAAGTGAAATGAAGGAAAATGCACAGGGATCCAATAGTGATGGGAGGAAAACTGACTCAAATCAATGGAGTGAACCAGAAGGAAGAAAGAAACAACCAAACAGAAAAGAATGAAGAAATAAGAATTCAAATAAATGACGAGAGGCTTAGGAACCTCCTGGACATCTTTAAATGTCCCAAAATCCAAATTATAGGGGTACCAGAAGGGGAAGAGGAAGAGCAACAAGTGAAAAACTTATTTGAACAAATAATAAAGGAGAACTTCCCCAATCTGGCAAAGGAAATAGACTTCCAGGAAGTCCAGGATGCTCAGAGAGTCCCAAAGAAGGTGGATCCAAGGAGGAACACACCAAGGCCCATCATAATTACATTAGCCAAGATTAAAATGGAGAGAATTCTAGAAGCAGCAAGGGATAAAGGCAGAGTCACCTACAAAGGAGTTCCCATCAGACTGTCAGCTGATTTCTCAAAAGAGACCTTAAGGCAAGAAGGGGCTGCAAAGAAGTATTCCAAGTCATGAAAGTCAAGGACCTACATCCAAGATTGCTCTATCCAGCGAAGCGGTCATTTAGAATGGAAGGGCAGATAAAGTGCTTCTCAGATAAGGTCAAGTTCAAGGAGTTCATCATCACCAAGCCCTTATTATATGAAATGTTAAAGGGACTTATCTAAGAAAAAGAAGATAAAAATAGGACAGTAAAAAGACAGCAAACTCACAGATATTAACAACCGCACCTAAAACAAAAGCAAACTAAGCAAACAACCAGGAGAGGGAACACAGAAATGGAGATCACATGGAAGATTTGCAACAGGTGAGTGGGAGGAGGAGGGAGGGAGAAAAGGTACAGAGAACAAGTAGCACAGATGGTGGCTAGAAAATAGACAGGGGGAGGGCAAGAATAGTGTGGGGAAAGTAGAAGCTAAAGAACTTATGAAACATGGACATGAACTAAAGTGGGGGGAATGTGGGTGGGAGAGGGTGTGAAGGGTGGAGGGGAATGATGGGGGAGAAATGGGACAACTGTAATAGCATAATCAATAAAATATAATTTTAAAAAACTTATGTCTACACAAATACCTATACACAGATATTTAAAACAGCTTTAGTCATAATTGCCAAAAACCTGGAAGCAACCAAGACATCGTAAAATAGGTGAATAGATAAGTGAACTATGGCGCACCCACACAATGGAATATTAGTCAATTCTAAAAAGAAATAAGCTATCAGCCTATAAAAAGACATGGAGGAACTTTAAGTTGATATAACTAAGTGTGAGAAATCAATCTGAAAAGGCTACATATTTTATAATTCCACTTAATTGACTTTCTTTCTGAAAAAGGCAAAACTTGGGAAGAGTAAAAAGATCATGGTTTCAAGAGGCAGGGAGTGGTGGAGTAACACAGAGGATTTTTAGAACAGTGGAAATACTTTGTACAATAGCATAAAAATGAACACATGCCATTTTTTGTTCAAACCCATATGATATACAACACCAGAAGTGAATCCCAGCGTAAACTATGGTCTTTGGTGATTGCAATGTGTCAATGCAGGTTCATCAATTGTAGTAAATGTTCCACTGTGGTGGGAATGTTAGTAAGGTGGGAAGCCATGCATAGAACATCTCTGTACCTGCCTCTAGATTTGCTATGAATCTAAAACTGCTAAAAAAAAAAAGTCTTCATCTCATCCTTTAAAAGTGTTTTTAAATTAACATTACTAACATAGCAGTAATTTATATAACAAATACAAATATTAACATAAATAATTTTCTTTTATAAATGTAAATATATATATATTTGTAATGCATGTTCTAAACTTTTCCTTATAAGTGTAAGCCATAAAATGGAAAATCATTATACTAATAATTTCATACTAAATACATTTAATTGCTACACTAGTTACAACTATCTAAAAGAAATGCTTGTCAACCTAATAACAGCTAAATTAGATATTGATTTGTCATCATTTCAATTGGCCACTAGAAATTGTCATTCTTTTATGACAATTTTATGACTAAAGATCACAGAATTTGCTTGGAAACATTCAGCAAATATTTTTAAAATACCACTTTCCTGATAGGTAACAATGTTAAACATTGAACTTTAAAAGTCACAGGAACATTTGTGACATCATTTATACTTCTTTAGATAGTAGGGGACTTTGTTTGCTAGTTATCTTAGCACTCATTCCTTAATTTCTTGTGAAAGCATTCAAATGAAATTTTCTAAATTTCACTAATAATAGCTAGTAGACCTCTGGATCCCTGAGGATTTTTTATGGCTAATGTGTGATGAATACTTTTTGAAACCCGAAAAAGTGGTTACAGGTAGTTTTACATATTGTTAGCAAATGGGTAACAAATTACAAATATTGCTCACAGTTTTATTTTTCATCAATTGCATGTATTTTTCCCTCCCTGTCATGCAATTTATTTATGGGTTTTTGTTTGTGTGTGTGCATGCATGTGTGACTAATTGACACAGCGTGTTCCCTTTAAAAATATAAATTAAATCTATTCCACTTACCAAACTATTCCCTGAGCCCCAGAGCCAATAGGCTTTAGATTCTGGTAGCGCTTGAGAACTGTGAAGGTTGAGTCTCCTACTTCCACACTGTAGAACTGGTTGTCTACTTTGCTTTTGCTCATGTTGTAATGTTTGGCAATATATGACACATCCACTTGTTTGTCAAATCCCTGTGAAAAAGAACAACAATAACATGAGACAATTGAATGACCAAAATGATGAGCTGCAGAGAAACCTGTTCTTTTAATGATTACTAATACTTAGTCATCTATCACATAGAAAAATGATGTATACATCCATGTAAGATTACCTGGCATAATTACAATTTTTTTTCAATATTAAAACTATTTATAATAAAATAATCCTATATTAAATCTGCATAACCTTTTCTGAAATGTTTTATTAAAAACCGTTTAATTATTGTGGATCCAACATCTACTGAACATATACTGGTCTCAGAGACTATGCTAGATACTTCAGAGGCAAACTCTGATCAGCCATTATAATAGCCATATGAGGAAGAATAACAGAATGCATCTATGAGGTCTGTCTGGAAAAAGCCCAGCCACTGCTAATATAATGAGAACAGTTTGAGTGACATTGGTGTAACTTGGCAGCCAAGAAGAGTGGACTGGAATGCGCATGTATGAACAATGACAACTTCACTGTACTAGTCAGTGGTGGCAGTAGATGCCATTGAATAAGGATGTGTACTGTGTGACCATTGTATTCAAAATGACTGAGTAAGCAAAGCGATGAATCTGCATCAAATTTTGCATTAAGCTTTAACATTCCCCTGTGGAAATTATTTCAATGATTCAGAGGCCACAGCTACGGACAACTGGTGATTGGCAGCTTCATCACAACACATTCGCTTATGCATCATGTCTCATCCAGAGTTTTTTGGCAAAACATTAAGTCACCCAGGTGACTCAGGCCCTCTTATTCCCAGATTTGGTGCCCTGTGACTTCTGGCTTTACCCAAAACTAAAATCACCTTTGAAAGGGAAGAGATTTCAAACAATCAATGAAAGTCAGGAAAATACGATGGGGCAGCTGATGGTGATTGGGAGAACTATGTGCGGTCCCAAGGTGCCTGAGGGGGACTGAGGCATCGCTGTCCTGTGTACAATGTTTCTTGTGTCTTGTATCTTCTTCATAAATGTCTCTATTTTTCATAGTACTTGGATGGATCCTTTCTGGACAGATTTCTTACATTACTTTCTCAGGAAGAACTGTGGTACAAAATAATGTGTAGTTTTTGATTAAATAGTATTGACTTCATTTATTCTCAATAATATCAAAGATGTTATTATCCTGCATTAAATCCTGAACAATTTTAGTCCAAATGAAGATGATTCTAAAATATTAAACAACTCTTTATAAGCTTAGATATTAAATCTCAATTGTTGTACCTTTTGTTTATCTTTAAGATAAGCTCTTCTATCAATTATATTTACCAATTGAAGAATCTGTCTTTGAAATTTTAAATCATGATTTATGGATGTATACAATGCAAATATCCATTATCCATGATTTTTGTTTACCCAGAAATGAACTCATATTTCACTCTATGATATTAAATACTATAGATTCTATAGCTAGAAGGGACCTTACAGAATATTGTCTAACTTGAGGCGCACATGCCTACCCCGTAGTTATCCCCCCTCCTTCTTAGTGATTTTGTTCGGGTTTTGAGCACTCACATGTTTTATGGGTTCCTCCCTAATCCCAGCAATTGAAAATTGAAAGATCTATACCATTAGAGGAGGCATAACCCTTAGCAGGCATTTTGGGAGATTCATGCATGTTTTTATGTGCCAAATGATAAGGGATGTGGCTTAAATTTAGTTGGCTTATTGAACAATACTGCTTTTTCTGCAATGAGTGGGGCATTTACCTCATCTGGAAACACGTTACAGATGCAAATGTTAACTCCAACTTCACTTGGATTGAACGAGTCACTCTGTGGGGCAGGGATTAACAATCTGCTTTAATAAGCCCTCTGAGTATTCTGATGCATGTTGAGAGCCACTCACTGGAGGGGTTTACCCCTCAAGATTATAAAACAGATCATATAGCTCTGCCTGAGATATTTAAACAGTAAAACACTTATTAAGCAGCAGAAACATTATTTCTGCATCTGCCACAGGGGGCATACTTTGTGTCTCTCTGGACTGCTAGATTCTATTGCTCTTGCATGGCACACACAAACTGGAAACCAATGTCCTAGTTAGGACAAGGATTACCCAGCACCTACCTCAGTGCTCTCATATGATAAAACATTGCATCATAGCAATTGTTCACACTCCTGAGAAGCCCCTTGGTTTTTTTTGCAATGCATATCTACGATGGGATTATTTATATAATGGGGAAACTATATATAGTTTCACAGATTTTATTTGTGAAACTTTATCAGTTTCACAGATGCAATCACAGATTTTATACCAGGAGCAAAACTTTTAGCAACAGGAGAATTCCCAGTCAAAAACACAC
Source organism: Anoura caudifer (assembly GCA_004027475.1). Taxonomy (NCBI): domain Eukaryota; kingdom Metazoa; phylum Chordata; class Mammalia; order Chiroptera; family Phyllostomidae; genus Anoura; species Anoura caudifer. Next base: position 32,835 of record PVKU01006262.1, read on the forward strand.
AAATAAAAACTTTTCAAATGAAATGCCTAATGCTCTGACATATTTTCTAATTACTCAGTAATCTTTTATTTTTATTCTAGAGCACATAATTTCTCACAATAAGATTGAAAATCATCATTACAATATTTGTGAATTCATACACAATTTTTTTTCAAGTATCCTCTTTATATTTAATTTTGAATTAAACTTTAAATAAAATCTAAAAGTTAGAAAATATATTTTTGGAAGTACCTCAAATCATTGGGAAAAGGTTATTTTAATTACCCCTGTGTAAGACACAGGGATAACAGGATTAGAAATTTTCTTGGATGGCAAATATGTTGCTAAAGAATTTCCTCCAGATCTCATTTGCATCCTAGGCCTACAAATCCAAATTGAGTTTCTAAAGGCTCAGAACATATTTAATGTAGTATATTTTATCCCCAATTTCCAAGCACTCTTCCTTGTTATGACTATAAAATTCAAACTTTTCTCTAAGTGCCTATGAAAATGTACAATTAAGCATGCTATGGAAAATATTATCAATGCTAAAAAAATGTCTCCAGTTCCATGTTTTAGAATATCCTTAGCTCAGGTCACATAACTTATGACCTGAGCCCAAGAAGAAACAAAGAATGTTGACAATTAGAACCCCAAAAAAGGAAAACAAAAAAATCATATTGAGAAGGCCAATAGCTTAAGGCAGAGAATCTGAAGTTTTAACATGAATCAGAACTACCTGAGGAGCTTGTGAAACAGACTACTGAGTTCCATTGCAAAGTTTCTGATACAATGGAACAGTGGTAGGGCTAAGAGTTTGTATTTCTAAGAAGCTCCACAGTTGCAGAATGACAATTTTATTTTATTTAAATTTTATTTTTCAGTTACAGTTTACATTCAATGTCACTTTGTATTAGTTTTAGGTATACAGCATAGTGGTTAGATAATCACATACTTTACAAAGTGATCCCCCCAATATTTCCAGCACCCTCCTGGCACAATACAGAGTCATTACAATATAATTTACAATATTCCCTATGCTGTACTTTATTTGTAGCTACCGATTTGTACTTGTTAACTCATTCACCTTTTCACCCAGTCTCCCAACCCTTGGGCAACTATCAGTCTCAGAACCACTATGACCCTGGCTGGTGTGGTTCAATGGGTTGAGTGCTGGCCTGTGAACCAAAAGGTCACCAGTTTGATTCCTGGTCGGGGCACATGCCCGGGTCGCGGACCAGGTCCCCAGTTGGGGGCCTGCAGGAAGTAGTCATTCGATGTTTCTCTCACACATCTATGTTTCTCTTCCTCTTTCTCTCTCCCTTCCCTTCTTTCTAAAAATAAATAAATAAAACCTTTAAAAACAGGGAGATAAGAGATGTCACCATTAAAGAGGGCTATTTGGGGAGGCAAAAACTGGGAGCAATGCAGGTCAAACCAAGTACACTGAGAATGTGGACGTTAAAAATATTATTAGAATGACTCTCCTTGATATCAGCAGCTGTTTAAGCAGGCCCAGCTGTCATATTCCCAGGGATACACTCTCCTGTCTCGGGGTGCAATACAGTGCCTGATTTGTTCTCTCAATTAGCTCAGGAAAATAAGCATTCCCTCACCTCTCTATGCTAAATTCATGCAAAAACATTTGGGAAGAAATGTCCGAAATTCACAGGTATTCATAAAAGCTCTTCAAAATGGAAAGTCTCTTTCCAGAGAAGAAATTAATATGTAGATTAAGACTGAATTAAAAAGAAGGAGTAATATATTTAAAAATTATAAATCACTACAGTGGTAACTTTTGAAGATCAATATGGTGTGGCAGACCCTTCTGTGTGGCATGGGCCCAGCTCCCACTCAGAGATGCACAGGACCCACACCCATAGATAGGTTCTCTCGTTGGTAATCAGATTTGCAATATACTAAGGCTGTTTTGAGAGTGTGCTGCTTTGCTGAAACCCCCTCACCCTGCAAGTACCTGCAGGCCCAGTGTAACCGCCTGCCTATTCATTTGCTAATGTCCTTCTTCTGTGATGTAATGAGGGGCATTGGCTCCTTTGTTGTAATGGGGATAGAGAGGAAGAACCGCCTTGGAATGTGAGGATATTATTAGAATAAAGGTCTGTCATGGCGGAGGCTGCAGCTTTCCCTCCTCTTGAGAGAAAAGCCAATCTGTTGTCCTTATTCCTCCACCAGACTCGGTAGTCTGTGTGTATGTTTTAATTCATCCATAATGACGTGGACACTGCTGGCCGGTGTCTGCCACAATATGGTACAAAATAACAATAGGTTTAGAATAGTCTATTCTATTGAGCAAAACATTTTTTAAAATAACTAGTTCCTCCACGGAAGACAAACCTTATATTTGAAATGACTCAACAATCATTTTTATGTGCATATAATAGAATTTTCTTTGCAAAAATTCAAAGCAAACTCATTTCCTCTCCATCTCCCATCTGCTAAAAAATTTTAAAGCTGAATTAAAAGAAGGCTTGCTTGCCACTGTCATTTGGTAGGCAGAGAGGAAGTCTGAATATAATCTGTTCTGCAAAAAGATTGCATTCCATGTAGACCCGTAAGAAAGGGCCTTGTGCGATGAATCCCTTTCATCAGCTCAGTTACTAGCTTTAGCTATGAAGCTTATTGACCTTATTCTGCAGGTGTCCAAAGCTTTAATTGCATTTTTCTCAAATTTAATAACCTGTATTCCAGAAGCACTCCCTCCCAATTTTCATTTATGCATGACTCTCCTATGTTACTGCTAATTAATTTCTGAGGAGAGGAGAAAACATTGAGGTTTAAGAATTTTTAGAGGTTAAGTCCTTGGCTTCTTTTGAACGATATGGCTGGAAAATGGCACCATGACTGGATTAGTTCTACACTCAGTAGCAACGAAACCTTAAACTAGTCATTTTATCCTTTCATTTACTTATTATGTATGAGTATATTCTGTGTAGATCCAAAAAAGGATTTGTGCAGTTCACCATGAAATACAGTGGAACATTAAAACCATTAAATCCAGTTTTAAGAACAAATGTCAAATAAATCACAGGCTGGGAGATGACAATTTTACCAGAAGACTTAAGTTATGAATATCTACTGCCTGGAGCACAAAACTTAGTGTTGTGCTTCTGGAAGCCAAAGGAAAAAAAATAATCTCAACACAACAAAACCACAATGAGTGGCAGGTTTTGATTCATTAATCTCATATATTTATCATACAAGTTCATAGGAAAAGTAAAATTTCTCTAGCACTTAATTTCAGGAAAAAGGTATTCAATAGTTCTGGAATCAAACAACAGGCATTAGATACAATATTTTTTTAATCAAAGACACAAAAAGAAAGGTAAACCAGTATTAATTGCTTACTCACTGAAGGTAAACTTTGTGTTCTGTTGCATACTATATTTAACACTAACGACAGCTGAGAAAAGTGGCATGCAGAGTCATTAATTAGCTGAAAGTCTTAAAGTTATTAATTAGTGGTATGAATTAATATGAACTGAAGTTCATCCAACTCCAAAACATGTTCTCTTTCCTTTTTTTAACTAAACCACTAACTAGTTTAGCCAAAATAATTTAGAACAATGAGGTTGATTTCTTATGACAAGGTGAGCTATGGGAATAGAGCTTAGAAAATCAAAAGAAATGAATAAATACCATGTCCTCCTTTTATTTATCTCTTGTTTCAGTCCAGAGTTTGAATTTAACTGAATATTAAACAACTCAGAGTTGAAGCAAACAATCTGGAGTTGGTGATGAAGAGCTGCGTTTTCAGAACTGCATAGAAATTTAAAAGGCCTAATTTCATTTATTTGTTAAACATTTATTGAACACTTACTGTATGCCAGGCATTATTAAAGGTGTTATGATATTACATTGATCTGTTTCAATAGGACAGCCAAAAGGAATTAGCTACAAAATGCACCTCCAGAAATTTAACTGGTCAGTCTGTATTCTTTTAATTTTGTCTTTTGGATACTGAAAAGTCTGCCTAAAGTGATGATTCTGCTTTTGGCATAAACGATATTGAGCTAGTCATTCTCAAATTTACACCTAGCTTATTGAGTTCCTTCATGATGCCACTCCAAGATTGTTACATAAAGTTCCCAGAAACAGTGCCTGCTGTTCTCTTTGTTATGTGTTCAAAAGCATGTGTTTAACTTGTTTTACATCTGAATCACATTGTTTACATATTAGTTTTTAAAGGGGGAGGTTTGAGACAACAATACTTAATGACCTTTAGAATTAGGCTTTGCTCTGTCAAGAGCATATTTTCTCCACTGTTTCTCGAAGTGTTACTCCCTATGGAGGATTAGAGCCTGGCATGTATATAACTGTTGTAATGGATGGGCCCAAACAGTTATTTTGTGGAATCAATGACTTATAACAAATCAATAACACAGTAAAAATTTTAAGACTTAAATTATGTTTAGTCATTATTGTCAACTAAGTTGAAAAGCACATAAATCAATAGTAGAGCAGGCATGGGTCTGCCTGCCGGTACTTTATATATGAAGGAAGGAAACTAGTACTGTTTGAAGATCTGCTAAGCGTGGGGCTGATATAAGCATAGGACCAGACACTGTGCTAGGAGGTGCATAAATCATTTTATGTAAGAATTAGTATTCTCAGTTGCAATTGAGGAATCCTAGCCTCAGAGTTTTAGCAAAGAATCCTGATCCAAGAATCCTGATTGAGAAGTCTTGGGCATGTTATTTTACAACTTTCACCTTAGTGTCCTTATTTATGGAATAAGGGTAATCTGCTCCTTTTCATCAGTGAGAATGTTACATGAGATAATCCATGTTAAATTCTTAGCATTGGATAAGCTTGTAGAAAACCCTCAACAAAGCTTATTACTATAACTGTAATTATCATTATTATTGAGAATTAGATAACTTTTAAAGACACTTAGCTAATCAGCAGTTTTGGAATGTTTTAACCAAATTTGGCCTAAGCCATAATGGCCTCCCACAGCATTATGATACTGCTATAAAATCAGCATGTAACCCATGGGGTTCAGAATAGTCAGGTGATGGTCAGAATATTTCATTTCTGTTTCTTCATCTGTGGTAGAGGCAACAGTCTATGGATATCTGTGTGCTCCACTACATTTTCCAGCCTCCCCTGCAGTACCGTTGGGGCTATGTAACTACTGCTGGCAGGTGGACAACAGCAGAAGTGGCTGGACTCACCAATATGCCCCCACAATCCATCACTTTTCACACATTGGTATCTTAGCTAGAATATCACAAACTGGCAAAAGCCTGAGTTTCTGAGTCACATGATGACAGAAGCTGAAACTCCTGACTCCTCAGATAAACGAGAGTACTTGGTAACCTATACTAAACTTTGTATAACAGGAAATAAAATTTTGTTCTGGTAAGTCACTAAGATTTGAGGCCTATCTATTGCTGTGGTATGTTTTTCATTCAACAAATATTTACTCTGGTTTTCAAATGCACCATGCAATGTTCTAGGCACTAACAATATAAAGCTTCTGCCTCTATGGAGCTTCATATTAAATTTTCTCTTAGATCATCAAAGTTGGAAAGCTGGCCTCATTATAACAATGACCTAAACTACTATCATAATGATCTAAGCTAAACACACTAAATTCATCTTTTGAGCTACATTTCCTAATTTTTCTACAATAAAAAAGAGGTACAAAATAGCAATAATAAATGACATTATATAATCAAGGCAGGTCAAACTTTCCAAACAAATAAATAAGAACTAAAAAAAATAACCTTTACAGGGTGGGTGTAAGAGGTTTTGTTTTATTATAAGGATAGTAAAAAGTCACTTAAGAATCAAAAGGTTTGAAGTTAATTGTCTGGATTTCACTGACTTAACTCTAAAATATATCTTTGGATTTTTAGGAGAAAAAATTAGAGTTTACCAAATGCTACCTTTAAGAATATGAAACATACCCTATTTTCACTTACACAATAAAGAATATTATTCTTAAATATAATCATATTATTATCATTCTTTCATTGTACAATTATAAAAAAGAACTAATTAGTTTTAAACTTTAGTAGTTCCACATTTTCCAAAGTCTTGGTTTTCATATTTTTGAATACATACTTTTCTAATTGCCTTGACCTTCTTTGGTATAAGTTGGAGATATATGGAGCATATAACCAAATTAGTATTCATCTTTAGAGAAGAGGAACAAAGGAAGTGCTGAATGACACAGTCTAGACTAGGGCTGATTTTGGAACCCAGAACCAAAATGGACATTATTCTTTTTCATTTACTGAAAAATTCATCTGCACAGATAATTCCACAGAAAAGCAAAATGATCTGATCACATGATATCTTTTTCAAAGCCTTACATCAGAAGAGTAATAAAATTAAAATAGTGCATTTAAAGAATTAGTTGATTACTTAAGAATACTATATAGATCAAGATGAAGTATACAAGTTGATGCTTTTCTTATACTGAAATCACAGATATTCTGGGATATTTTACAGCACAACTATTTTGAAAGATGTAAGCAATAACTTCATTTAATCTTATTAATACCTCAGTCGTGACTAATCTTGTAATATTTATAAGCTACATTAATATTCAGGTTAAGACCATTCAACAGCAAGTCAAGTCCAACCTTTTGTGCTTCAAGCAAACCAAACACATACCATTAACCAATACAGAAAAGCTCAGCATTACAAAACCCAATCTTGGGACCTTTACATTATTTGTTACCTAATCTTTAGTAACATAGCTGATTCTATTCATTAATTGAGTTACTTAATACATTTTTAGAAAAATATCTATCCAAGAAATAAGACATAAATCTGACACTAAATTTACTCTTGTAATTTTGAAATTTGCTATAGCCATTCCTCACATGCAGGCATGTAGAAAAAAATTATTATTAAGCAACATGAAACATTTATTCATAAGAGTAGGTAGATTTGTTATTATCCTGATAGCATATATGTAAATGATTCATTTCATGATTCATAATGTGCTGTGTTTCTACAATAGTTTGCTGTGTCTTTAGTAATTCACCCACAGAAAGTCCATGCAATATAAAAAATTATATTGGGATTTTAGAAAATGAATGCAAAATTAAATGAAATATATCAAAGCAGGTATAGAAGAAAGTCAGAGCTGAGCTCCCTTACATGATACACAAGACAGGAAACTCCTTAGAAAGAGAGCTAAAAAATTCTCTTTCCCTGTTATATGAAAATCTAAACTAGTAAAGAAAAGTTTTATCAGTTTATATTTCAAAACCATATATGATCATTCATTTAAAAAACACCAAGACCCTCAAATACACCCATGGTCAATCTACTGATTCCCTTAAACCATGTTTATGTGAAGTCAGCTTCTGAATTTAGTGCTTGGGGATGGCAGACAACCTCTCCAAAAATCTAAAATGTAAAAATAAGTGCCTGGCCAGGTAGCTCAGTCAGTTAGAGCATCATCCCAATATGTCAAGGTGGCGGGTTCTATCTCTGGTCAGGGCATGTACATGAATCAACCCATGAGTGCATAAATAAATGGAACAACAAACAGATGTTCCCCTCCCCTCCCCTCCCTCCCTCCCTCCCTCTCTCTCTCTCACCAGTAAACAAAAAGTTTGTTATGGTGGAAAAAAAGAAAGGCAGGGAAGTTGAGTTGGCAGTGTAGGATAAGAAGAGACAATTTTAAACAGGATGGTCAGGAAAATCTCTCTTAAAAATGACATTTGAGCAAAGCCCTGAAGTGGCTGAAGGAGTGGGCCAAGTAAATAATAAAGGCAGAACATTTCAGGGAGGCATCTCTAGCGCCTACATGGTAAAGGCTTGTCTACTTATTATAAGAGTTTGAGTTTTTACCACAAGTGAAATGGGAAAACATTGAAAGATTTTCCTGTTTTTTTTAAAGATTTTATTCATTTATCTTTAGAGGGGAAGGGAAGGAGAAAGGGAGAGAAATATCAATGTATGGTTGTCTCTCGTGCATTCCCTGCTGGGAACTGGGCTGCAACCCAGACATGTGCCCTAACTGGGAATCAAACCGCGATCCTTTGGTTCACAGGCTGGCACTCAATCCACTGGGCTGCACCAGCCAGGGCAAAGTTTTGTTTTGTTTTTAGCCAAAGCATGACATGATCTCACCTGTATTTTCCAAATATCACTCTTACTGTTTTCAGCACTGTTTGGGGGTAAGTTAAACTGGAAGCTCTTGCAATAATCCAGACAATAAGTAATGGTCTCTTAGATCAGACTGGTAATGGAGAGAATGGCAAGAAGTGGTGAAACTCCAGATATATTTTGAATGTAGAGCTAACAGAATTTGCTGACAGATTGGATGTCAACTGTTGCCCAAAAATGACTCCAAAGATTTTGTTCTAAAGAACTGGAAAGATGGATTTAACATTTACTCAATTAGAGTAGAGGAATTTTGGAGGAAAGATCAAGGGCTTGGTTTGGAATGTGCATAGTTTGATATGCCCCCTTAGACATCTAAGCAGAGATGAGATGTAGAATAGGCAGTTGAATCTACAAGTCTGGTTTTTGAGGAAAGATTCAGGTAGGACATGCAACTGTAGGAGTATTCAAGGTATTGATAATAACTAAAACACTGGAACTCAATGGGAGCTCCAGAAGAGTAAATGTAAATTTATTTAAAATGTAGTTATTTATTTAACAAACATTTTCCAGCACTATTCTCAGTGCTCTGCAAGTATCAACTAATTTCATTTTCACAACTGTAGAAGATCAGTCGTATTATTATCCCCTTTTCCCACATAAGGAAACAAGCACTGGAGGCTAATTTGCTCAAGGTTACATGTAAATGGCTAATAAGTGGTAGATCTACAATTTCTAGCCAAGATGTCGTGTTCAGATACAGAATTCTTAGAAGAGAAGTTATCTGCAGGCCTTGAGGCTTCAGTTACTACATCTGGAGGTCTGGAAGATGAGGGAGGTCAGTAAATCTTATTTATAGCAAGTAACACATTTTACTTTTTCATAGCAATTCTATGCTCAGGGAGAGTAAATGCACCAATGTTGTGTTTCCCTTTATATTTTTGTATATTTTTGATAATAATCAAATATTAATAGAATCAGAAAAGATTGTATTAAAATAATAGAAGCTGCAGAGTAATTTTTTAAACTTTGTTTCAGTGGACATGTGTCATTCTCTACTTGCAGCACAATTAAATGAGAAAACACAGTGGAAATTATTAGAGAGAGACTGATATGAAGTTCTCTGTTTGAAGTGTAAACAGAGTTACCATAAAATTTATTTTCCAAGAACCATTCCTGAAAATAAAAGGGAGCACTATTAATTGCACATTGGCAAAAGGCTTAGGTTAGGACTTCCCTAAACATACCTAAATGTACAGTAAGCTTATGTAATAAGCATACACAACTCGGGCAGCCTCTTTCTTAAGAACAGAGTTCATATGAATACAAGAGAACAGACCTGATCCATTCACACTACCAATCATTGATGGTTGATACCTTCTTACTGATCATTATAGGTGAAATTTATTTATTAAATTTATTATGTATTTGTCATTATTGTTGTTTAGATTTTATTCCTGATCTGCATGTTATTGCATATGAGTATTGGAGCTCCTCTACTTGGGGCTCATCAGCCCTTAGGATGAGGAATAATAGAGACTTCAGCTCTTTTCATGACTAAAGCCTCATTTCAAAGATTTGAAAAGAAATATTAAAAATGTTAAGTATAAGTGAAACCTAGTCAGAAATCACTTTACCTGTCACAATGATTAAATACTATACTTATAATCATTAAAAAAATTCTCTTCATTCCTATTCTAAATTAAATGAACTAGGGAGAAAAAAAACTCAGTATCCATTTCTACTTCCTATGCCACTTTTAATATTACATATGTACTTAATTTGGTATGGAACATGTGCAGGATGGAATGGCAAATGGAAATACAAGGGAATATACTGTACCTTGTTTTACCTGTAAGGAACACACACCTGACAAAAGGCAATTTTCACATCCAAGGTTGGTTCACTGCAGTAGTATAGTAAATGGAGGCTCATAAATACCTATAGAAAAAAAGGAGGGGCATGAATTTCTAAGTCACCTAATTATTCATTACTAATTAGTATAAACTTTAATATAATTTGAATTATACACAAGGTGTTACATACAACATATTTCAGCATAATCCTTATTCATACTACAACTAGAGACTTTTCATAAACTGTAAATATTAAAAAATAAGATAAAGTAAAAGGGACCTATCTTATGTAATGATTGACATCATCATAATCATAAAGAAAAGAAATAAGAATTTAGATATACCTAATGAATTAAAGGTCAGTGTATCCTATCTATTATATGGCAATTTAAGTTGTGGGCTTCTAATTTAAAAAATTCCCAAATATATTTTCAAGAGTTTATATGAGGATGTTTATTACAGAAAAAGGGACTATTAATTAAAATGTAATTTATAATAAAATTACATTCGGGAATTGAAATAATTGAATTAGAGCTTATGATAATATACATTGCTTTGTTTAACAACCATATAACCACAGACTAAAGAAAGTAGGACACTATATTAACATCTGTTTAATCTTGGTGGTAAGTATAAATATTTCAATTATATTATTTTCTGTATGTTTGAAATAGTTTATAATTCTCTAAAGTTTTATGGAGAGGATAAAAATGATCTAACGTTGTAAATGCTAAATTGGACACTGGGTTATTGAGAATGATGAGGCAGCATGAGAGAAACCCAACTGAAATCTCAGTTAGTTCAGTTAAATTTATTGAATGTTTATTGTGTGCAAGACACAATTCTGTGAGATTAAAGAATCTTAAATTCACATTGATACAAGACTTGTTTCTGGAAATATGAAAGATTAGATATCTTGAAAACCACTCTCAAAGCAAAACTCAAAAAGTTAGGTGAAATATACAAATCACCTTTTAAAGTGCATAGTTGAGCTGCCTAAAAAAGGCAAGAAAATTTCTGAGGTGTTGAAGACATTCATGTAGAGAAGTAAATGAGCTAAGGCTGCCACTTGTCCCCATGCTATCTGCTGATGTCTGAAGACTAGAACTTTAGTTTTTAAAGAGCAGCATGCAGAGTACAGAAAACAAAGCTTAGAACCTGTCTATAGTGGTAAGTCCCATTAGAGACACCTACAAATTTTCTGATAGGAACTTTTAAACAAACGTCTTAAGCAAGCAAAACAATCCCAGAAGGAAGATCTGAATTGCAAGAAAAAAATGTTTTACATTGGAACTTGTGCAGATTTTTTAAATTTAAGGAAGAATGAAAGAACAAGAATATGTAAGACATTCTTGAAGAACAAGGTAGGCATTTGTCTGTGAGGGGTAAGAGAGAATTGCTCTCCCACAGATCAAGGTTTATTTTAAAGTTCTACTAAGTAAAGTTATATGGGGTTGATGAGGAGGTAGACCATCAATTAAAGGAATAGAGAGCCCAGAAACACATATACATACATGGAAACCTGATTATGTTATATTATGTTAATATAGTCACCTAAGGCTAATTATACTAAAGATATCTGGTGGGGGGAAACATTTTGCATTAAATCCTGCTGATACAATTGGTCATGAATATGGGGGAGTGGAGGGAGAAAGCACATCCCTGTTGGGAAACAATTCTTCATGGGCCTCTCACTTTTCTTCATGACTTTCAAACAGAAGCACTGGTCACCTTTATTCCAGATTATTTTGAGGAATGTTATACGACAAACAGCCTTGGAAGCGTAAGATAGTATCTGAGTAAGATAGCATCCTCTGAAGCAAAGGCCAGTTTTAATTATTTTCCAATATAATATAGATAAGGTGTCCCCTCTGGGGCAAAGGTAAGACATGCTTACTACCCATTATAAAAGATTTGGATTCCCTTAGGTTGGGGTTCATCATCTACAACATAAATGTGTGTGCAGCGGTCACTTGACCTTGTTTGAGGCACCCCGTGAGAACTGGGGTCTGAGAAATTGTCAGTAATGCTGACACTCTAGCTACTGCTATTGACATACCCTGGGAATCATGTGTCTTCTGCCAGTAGCCATGAAACCATGGCAGACTAATTTGCAAAGACTGTAACATCTCAGATTCTGCAGAGTTTTTGGCCATCGCCAGCCCATATTGTATGAAAAGCAATTCCAGAAGGATTAAAATTTTTAGGAAAGGCCAAATTTTAAATATTATAGAAGGAAATATAGTTGGGTATCTGAAAAATACATCATAAATAATATATATGTTAAATTACACATAAAATTATTAATAAAATGGGCTATTTAAAATTTATCATTTGTGTTCATGACAAAATCCAACAAAGAAAAAAGTATGCCAAAAATTTACAAAAGATATTTGAAATATATATAACCAGTGGAAGATTTACCCAGAATCTATAAAAAGCTGCTCAAAGATAAGAAGAAAAAGACAAGGAATGGGCAAGAAAAACTAAAAGAGTGAGCAAAAAATATGAAAGACATTTAGTAGAAAAAGAAACATGTATAAATTAAAACTGCATTGAGATACTATTTTATACTCATCAAATTGTTAAAAGCTGAAAACTATGATAACATCCAATATTTTCAAAGTGATGGATCAGGTGGAAATATGTATACACCGCTGACAGGTTGGGCAACTGCAACAACCCAATTTAGAGGGAAAACAGCATTATATAGTGAAGAACATAGCCCACCACCCAACAATCCACTTCCATACACACTACCAAAGAAACTCTTGTGTTTTGCCACCAGGATATATGTAAAAGGCAGTTCATTAGAATATTTTTGTAATAACAAAACAAATAATTAAAATTTAAACTGAAAAAATATTCATAGAACAATGTATAAATAAACCATGGTATATTCATTTAGTGAATACCATATAGCAGTAAAATGGTTGAATAAAAAAACAAATCTCAACATGACAAAATGTCTTAATCATGTTAAACAAATGAAAAGAACTCATGTTAATTTAAATTATGAAAGTTCCAAATATGCCCAACTAAATATTTATTCTTTAGGAATACTTTTTTTTTTTTTTGCTATGACAAGACTAGAAAGAAAATCAGAAAAATTAAAAATGCAAAACTCAAGAGATTGGATGGCTCTCCTGGGAATGGGAAGAATGCCACCAGGAAGGAGTGTACAGGGGGTTTCCAATTGTTCTTTATTTTATTTTATTTTACTTTTTAATTTTATTTTACTTTATTTAACTTTATTTTTATTGTTGACTCTCTACAGATGTCCCCATTCCCCACCCCTTTGCCCATATTCACTCAGTCCCTGCCCTACTTCCCTCTGACCATCACTACATTGTTGTGTCTATGGTTTATGCACATATGTTCTTTGGCTAAGCTCTTCACCTTCTTTTATCAAGTCTCCACACCCCCTTCCCCTCTGACAGTTGTCAGTTTCAAGTATACATGACTCTGTTTGTATTTTGTTTGTCAATTTTATTGTTCATTAGATTTCACATATAAGTGAAATCATACAGTATTTGTCTTTCACCAACTGGCTTATTTCACTTAGCATAACAATCTCCAGGTCCATCTATGCTATTACAAGAGGTAGGAGCTCCTTCTTTTTATGGGCACACAATATTCCATTGTATAAATGTACTACCACTTTTATATCCACTCATCTACTGATGGGCTCAAGAGTATGCTTTATGTCTATTTCTTCTAGCTGGGTGGTGAAGTCATACATGTTTGTTTCATTATTATTCTTTTTTAAAGCACTACACATATAATTGTATGCTATTTAATATGTCTGAAATATTTCATAATAAAGTTCAAGTGACACAAGAAAACTACGGTCCTTCATTCTGCTGGGCATTGTAGTCTACGTACAGATGTCTGGCACAAATGCATTCAAAACAGCCAATAACAGGAAATGATCTTAAGAACAAATGTTGAGGAGTGTAACACAGGACAATAGAACTGTTTGATGAAGCCAGTAAACTACTGAATAAAGAAATTTTGGATCTTTTCTACCTCTACACTTTCTGTTACGTGAGAAAATAAATTCTCCCATTAGATAAAATTCCTAAAATATTAAAAAGTAGGACAACAACAAAAGAAACAATTTACCCTTCAATTTGTGATCTATGAGATTTTATTGCATTTCCATAAGATTTATGTAAAACTTTTTACCTCTACTTCTTATTTAAAAATTTTTAATTTAATTTGAATTCAGGTATAACTTACACACAGCAAAAATGGGCAGTTTTTAAGTATACAGTTTTAACAAATGCACAGACCATGTAACTTGCATTTCAATGAAGATAAAGAACAGTCTGGAAACCTCTTAGTTCCCCACCCCTCACACACAAATGTTCTAACTTTGTTTTATTATAGATTACTTTTTCTTGTCCTGGAACTCATATAAGTGAATTTATTCAGTATGTACTCTTTTTTTGTTGGGCTTCTTTTGCTCAGCGACATGCTTTTAGTATTCACCCATTGTTGGGAACCGTTCTGCCTGGTTTCAGGAGCTGTAACCCCTACCCCATGGCTAGGCTGAGTAAGAGCCCAGGAGACCTGTTTCATCTGGGTCTGCTCTGTCATGAGGACCTGAGCCACTAAGGAATCAAAGCTTATCTCCCTGGCAGGAGCACTGCTTCTGCTTCATCCATATCTGGCCCCCAATGCTTGGTCATTTAGCCAATGACAGGTAAGACCCCTCAAGGGACGGGTGACCTAAGTCAGGCACAACCACTTGGAAGGCCCTCAAGGAAGGACTCGGGGGTCTGCAGCAAAGAGGGGGTGATGGACCCTTGCTCCCGGCTATCCTGACATAGACTGAGTCCCCAATCCGTCTGGGAGAAGTTTTCCTTGTCTCTTGGCATCCTGGTCCTAATCCACTTAAGCCTGAAACTATGAGGAAGGGTGGTACAGCCCTGTGCTGGCTAGGGCGGGCTCCCCAGGTGACTGGGCATAAGAAAGAATTCATGAAGTCCTGTGAAACCTGATTTGCTAAGAGTGCTCTCATTTAAATGATAAGGGTCTGAGGAGGAAATGAGTTTGGCTTCCAAAGTTTTGTAACCCCTTAGCTGATAGACAGACTCAGATTAAGCCCTCAGATTTCTTTGAAATGTTATCTATTGTTTGATCCTTGCCGCCTGACATTGATTGATGAGCTTTACCTATATTCCTGTGTATTACGAACCTAATAAAACCATTGAGGAAGGGGCTCTTGGCCCTTCTCCTTTGAGAGATTGGCCACCTCTCCTCCCCAGGCAGATCATGTCTTGGTAGTTTTATTTTCATCTGTGGCGGGTGGATGGGGCTCTGCGGGTGGAGTCCCATGTTGACATATCAGTAGTTATTCCTCTTTACTGCTGAGTAAATAAAGTATCAGTTTGTCTATTCTACCTTTGGACATTTCAGGTGCTTCTATTTTTGAATGTTAATAATGCTGCACAAACATTTATGTACATGTATTTTTGCACCTATATTTTTACATTTCTCTTTGGAAATATGCCTAGAAAAGGAATTGTTGCATCATGGGATAGGAACATGTTTAACTTATGACAAAGTGCCAGACACAGTCCTTGTCTACCACCTTTAGCATTATATGTACATCCAGGGGTTTCACATCCTTGCTGACATTTGATGTTATCAGTTTTCTTAATTTTAATCATTCCAGCAGGTGTTTAGTAATATTTTATGATTTTATGTATTTATTTTAGATGATTAATGATGGTGAGAACTTTTTTCCTGTGATTACTGGCCATTTATTCATCTCCCTTGGTCAAGTGCCTTCTTAGGTATTTCGCCCATTTCATGGTGGAATATATGGAGGGACGGGGCTGCCTTTTATTACAAATTATAGATGTTCTTCATTTGAGATAAAGTTTTCAGATATACATATTTTTAAATATAAATATTTTTTCTGTAGCTTGCATATTCAGCTTATTAATGCTGGCTTTTAGTAAATAATATTTAATTTTTATGAAATTTATTTTATCATTTAGTTTCCTTTTATTATTTGAGCTTTCTTGCTTTTGTTCACACCAAGTTCATAAAGATATTCTGCCGCATTTTCTTCATGAAGTTTTACATTTTTAATTTTACTTTTAGTTCTGTGAAAACTTTCTAATTAACTTTAATCCATGGTGTGATGTATAAATTGAGGTTCATTTTTTTTCCCTCATGGCTAGCCAGCTGCTCAAGTATCCTTGCTAAAAAGATAATTTTTCCTATGGAGTTGCCATGCTGTTTTGCTCAAAATATCAAGTAACTGTACAAGTGTGGGTCTTTTTCAGGATTGAAGTCTATTCCATTGATCTGTTGTCTATCTCTATTCTGATACCATCCTGCTTGATTACTGTAGCCTTATAACGAGTCTTGAAATTGGGTATTTCCTCCATTTTTTTCTTTTTTTATTTAGGGGACTATTCTGTCTTTGTATTTATACATAAATTTTATTTTTATTTTTTGCTATTACTATATTTTATTGATGTATAATCTACATATTATGCATATATCCCATATATACAATTTGATAAATTTTAGCAAAATGAACACTCCTGTGCAACCAGCACCCAGTTCAAGAAATACAATGGTACCCACTCCCCTAGTAGTCTCCTTTCTGTCCCTCCAATTATTGGGATGACATTGGTTAATAAAATTATATATGTTTCAATTGTACAATTCAATAATACATTCACATGAATTTTAAAATCATCCTAACATCTAAAAAACACTTATTGGATTTTTAAAATTATTTTTATTGTTGTTCAAATACAGTTATGTCCATATTTCCCTATTGCTCTTCCTTGCCCTGCGCACCTCCCCTCCCACCTTCAGTCATTCCCCGTGTTATCCTTGCCCATGGGTCCTTTATACATGTTCCTCAACTTAACCCTTCCCCTTCTTTCCCCTGTTATCCCCGTCCTAACCCTTGCACTTGAGCTATAGCTCACATTGGGAAGAAAAGATATCTTAATTATACTGACTGTATTTATGCACAATAATAGCAAAGCTGTCAACTTATTTTAGTATTCTAATTTATCCCAGGAATGATTTTGTAGTTTACGGTTTACATTTTAACTTTATTCTTTAGCACTTATATTTTTGATACAATTATAAAAGTGGCATGATTCTAATTTTCTTTTCATAAAAGCTCATTTCTTTAAAAAGATAATTTTTGTAAATGATCTTGTATTTTACATTGTTAAATTTATTTACTTTTATCAGAATCTTTCACATTTTTTCTCTTTTAATTTTTATTGTATTTCCCTTTACTATTTAGTCCCCTTATACCTCCACACCCTGAGCAATCACCACACTGTTGTCCATATCCATGAGTCCTTTCGCCTTTTTGCTCGATCCTTTTACTCTCTCACTTCCCACCCCGTTAGCTATCATTTGTTCTCCATCTATGCATCTGTCCCCATTTTCCTTGTTAGTTCAGTTTGTTCATTAGATTCCACATATGAGTGAAATCATATGGTATTTGTCTTTCTCTGACTGGCTGATTTCACTTAGCATAATGGTCTCTAGGTTCATCCACACTGCCACAAAGGGTAATTTTTTCTTTTTTATGGCCCAGTAATATTTCATTGTGCAAATGCCCCATAGTTGGTTTATCCAACCAACTAATGATGGACAACTGGGATGCTTCCATATTTCGGCAATTGTAAATAATGCTGCAATGAACATAGGGGTACTTACGTTCTTTCAAATTAGTTCCTTTGGGTATATGCCCAGAAGTGGGATAGCTCAGTCAAAAACAGATCCATTTTTAATTTGTGAGGTATCTCCATACTGCTTTCCACAGTTGCTACACCAATATGCATTCCCACCAACAGTGCAAAAGCATCTCCTTTCTTTATATATTTGCCAGCACTTGTTCATCTATTGATGATAGCCATTCTGACCAGTGTGAGATAATATCTCATTGTGGTTTTAATTTGCACACTTCTCTGACGATTAGTGACTTTGAGTATCTTTTCATATGCCTATTGGCCATCTGTATGTCCTCTTTAAAGAAGTGTCTATTCAGGTCCTTTGTCTATTTTTAAATTAGATTGTTTGTTTCCTTGTTGTTGAGTTTTGTAAGTTCTTTATAAATTTTGGATATTAACCCCTTACCAGATATATCAGTGAATATGGTCTGTGGGTTGATCTGTTATTTTTGTTGATGTTTTCAATTGCTGTGCAAAAACTTTTTAGTTTGATGTAGTCCCATTTGTTTATTTATGTATTTATTTTTGTTTCCCTTGCCTTGGGAGAGATGTCTGATAAAATATTGCTACAAGAAATGTCTGAGATTTTGCTGCCTATGATTTCTTCTATGATTTTTATGGTTTGGGCTGTAATATTGAAGTCTTTGATCCATTTTGAATTTATTCTTGTGTGTGGTACAAAAAGGTGGTCTGGTTTCTTTTTTTTTCTGCATTCCTCCCTCTAATTTTTCAACACCACTTATTAAATAAACTATATTTAGCACATTGCATGTGCTTGCTTCCTCTGTCAAATATTGACTATAAAAGTGTATAGTTATTTCTGGGCTCTCTATTCTATTCCATTCATCTATGTGTCTGTTTTTATGCCAGTACCATGATATTTTGATTACTATGGCCTTATTTAATCATGTGATATTAGGTAGTATGATTCCTCCAACTTTGTTCTTCTTTCTCAGGATCGCTGTTTCCATTTGGGGTCTTTTGTGGTTCCATGTAAATTTTTGAAATATTTGTTCTAGTCTGTGAAATACATCATTGGAATCTTGATAAGGATTGTGTTGAATCTATAGATTGCTTTGGATAGTATAGACATATTAATGATGTTAATTCTTCCTATCCATGAACACGGTATGTACTTCCATTTATTTGTATCTTCTATTTTTTCTTCAGTATCTTATAATTTTCTGAGTATAGGCTTTTTACATCCTTGGTTAAGTTTATACCTAGGTATTTTGTTTTTGTAGCAATTGTGAATTGGATTGTTTTCTTAATTTTCCTTTCTATAAGTTCATTATTGGCATATAACAATGTGACTGATTCCTCATATTAATTTTGTGTCCTGCTACATTACTGAATTCATCTATTAATTCTAGTTTTTCTTGGTGGAATCTTTGGGATTCTCTATGTAAAGTATTATGTCATCTGCAAATAATGACAGTTTTAATTCTTTCTTTCCAATACAGACATCTTTTTTCCCTTATTCTTTGATTGCTGTGGCTAGGACTTCCAGTACTATATTGAATAAATGAGGTGAAAGTGGACATCCCTGTCTTGTTCCTGATCTTAAGGGGAATAATTGTATTTTTTTTTTTTTTTGCTCATTGAGTATAATGCTGGCAGTGGGTTTGTCATATATGGCCTTTATTATGTCTCAGTATATTCCTTCTAATCCCACTTTGCTGAGAGTTTTTATCAAAATAGGTGCTGACTTTATTAAATATTATTCTGCAACTATTGATATGATCATGTGTTATTTATCCTTTATTTTATTTATATGGTAAATCATATTTATTGATTTGCAAATATTGTACAAACCTTGCATTCCTGAAACAAACCCCACTTGATCATGGTGTATGATCTTTTTGATACATTGCTGTGTTTGGTTTGCTAATATATTGTTGATGATTTTAGCATCTATATTCATAAGGGATGTTGGCCTATAATTTTTTCCTTTGTAGTATCTTTATCTGGTTTTGGAATTAGAATAATGCTGGCCTCATAAAAGGAGTTTAGGAGCCTTTTCTCCTCTTGAATTTTGTGAAATAGTTTTAGAAGAGGTGTTAACTGTTCTCAGAATGTTTGGTAAAATATAGCTACGAAGCCATCTGGGCCACAGCTTCTGTTTGTTGGGAGTTTTGTGATTACTGTTTCAATTTCACTAGATGTAATTTGTTTATTCAGATTCTCTGATTCTTCCTGATTTAGTTTTACAAGATTGTATGTTTCTAGAAATTCATCCATTTCATCCAGGTTTTCCAGTTTTTTTGGCATATATTTGTTCATAATATTTTCTTACATCCCTTTGTATTTCTTTGGTATCACTTGTTATTCTCCTTTTTAATTTCTGATTTTATTTATTTGGGTCATTTTTCTTTTTTTCTTGATTAGTCTGGTTAATCAAGAAAAAAAGATTTGTCAATTTTGTTTATCTTTTCAAAGAACCAGCTGCAGGATTCATTCTTTGGATCATGTTTTTTTAGACTCAATTTTGTTTATTTCTGTGCGGATCTTTATTATTTCCTTCCTTCTATTCACTTTGGGTTTTTTTTTTTTTTGTTCATCTTTTTCAAGTTCCTTTAAGTGTGAAGTTAGATTGTTTGTTTGAGTTTTTTCTTATATTTTGAGATAGGCCTGTATTACCATGAACTTCCCTCAGGATTGCTTTCCTAGTGTCCCACAGATTTTGGATTGTTGTGTACTCATTTTCATTTATTTCAAGGTATTTTTTGAATTCTTCCTTGATCTTGCTGTTGACTCATTCATTATTTAATAACATGTTATTTAGCTTCCATGTCTTTGCATGTTTTTCAGTGTTCTTGTGATTTATTTCTAGTTTCATGGCATTGTGGTTAGAGAAGATGTTCGATATGATTTCAATCTTTTTAAATTTATTGAGACTTGTTTTCTACCCTATCATGTAGTCTGTCCTAGAAACTATTCCAGGTGTTCCAGAAAGTATGTATATTCTGCTAGTTTGGAATGAAATGCTCTGAAGAGATCAATTTAATCCATTTGATCTAGTGCATCCTTTAAGACCACTGTCTCCTTGCTGATTTTCTGTCTTAGAATGTCTATCCACTGGAGTCAATGGGATGTTAAAATCCCCACCTATGACTGTATTCCTTTCAGTCTCTCCCTTTATCCCCATCAAGATTTGCTTCACATGTACAAGTGCTGCTATTTTGGGTGAGTACATGTTTACTAGGGTTATATCCTCTTGTTGGATTTTTCCCTTTATCATTATGTAGTGCCCTTCTTTATCTGTTACTGTAGCATTGATGTTAACCATTGCTGTCAGATGTAAGTATTTCTACCCCAACTTTTTTTTCCTTTTCATTTGCATGAAATATCTTTTTCCATTCCTTTACTTTTAGTCTGTGTGTATCTTTTGATCTGAGATGGGTCTCTAAGGGGCAGCATGTATATGGGTCTTATTTTCTTTTCCATTCAGCTACACTATGACTTTAGGTTGGAGCATTTAAGCCATTTACATTTAAGGTGATTATTGATAGGTATATGGATAGTGTCATTTTATTGTTAGACTATTTTCTCTGTTTTTATTTCATTCTTTTTTCCTCTTTTACTTCATAAAGAAAGCCCTTTAACATTTGTTGCTATACTGGTTTGGTTTAATAAACTCCTTTAGCTTTTTTAAGGAGGGAAGCTCCTTATTTCTCACCAACTTTAAATGATAGACTTTCTGGGTAAAATAGCCTTGGTTGTAGGTCTTTGCTTTTCATCACCTTGAGCATTTCATACCACTCCCTCCTGGCATGAAATATTCCTGGTTGACAAATCAGATGACACTACAATTGGTGTCCACTTGTATGTAACTACCCACTTTCCTCTTCCAGCTTTTAGGATTCTCTCTGTCTTTAAGCGTTGTCATTTTAATTATGTTGTGTCTGGATGTAGGCCTCTTTGGATTCAACTTGTGCAAGATTCTCTGAGCTTTCTGGACATGTGTGTCTTTTTCCTTTACCAGATTAGAGAAGTTTTTGGTCATTATTTCTTCAAACAGTTTCTCAATCTGTTGTTCACTCTCTTCTGTTATTTCCATTATGCTGATGTTATGTTTCATGTTGTCCAAAATGTTTCTTAAGCTCTTGTCATTTTTTAAAATTCTTTTTTCTATTTTCTGCTCTGACTAGGTGTTGTTTTCTACCTTGTCTTCCCAATCACTCATTAGATCCTCTGCCTTATCTAACCTACTGCTTATTCCTTCTAGTGTATTATTTATTCTGGATATTGCATTCTTTATTTCTGACTGTTTTTTTTTATAGTTTTTATGTCTTTTTTAATGCTGTTGAGTATCCTTATAATCATTACTCTAAACTCTCAATCTGATAAATGCTTGCCTCCATTTCTAGTTCTTCTCAACAACTCTCTTGTTCTTTCATTTGGGGCCTCTCTCTTTGTCTTACCATTTTGGCCACTTCTTTGTATTTTCTGCCTTAGCTGTTAAACTGATCAGCTGTTATGCTGATCTTGTGTTAAATGAATCAGCTGTAATCCTCAGCCAAGTTTAAGCTCTACAGAGTGTGGCAGAGTTAATTCTTGGAGGCAGGACTATTGCTTCCCCTCAGGCTGATGCCATATGGAGTGCTCTGCCTAAAAAATATGACTTTTGCAACATAGGAAATGACTCAGCACAGGGATCCTGGTGGCTATTCCTTCAGTTCTCACCCCAGAGCCACCAACCTCAGACTCTCCTCAAGCATCTCTAGTCCACTCTGTTCTCCCTCAGCCAGCACCCAGGGTAAGTGACTGCAAATGAAATTTTGTGTGTTGGTCCTTTAAGAGGCTGTCTTTCTCTCTATCCATCTCTCCCTGGGCAGACAGAAACCCTGCTGTTTTTCATAGTTGGATGTTATCTGGGTTCCTTTCTGGTTCTTATGCTGTAGGCTGTGGAGCCCAGCTTTGAGTTTGACCCCAGACTTCTCAGGGCGAACCCCCTGGCCACTTAAATATCCCTCCAGATCTTTGGCTGCTGCCCATGGGGGCCCAGTCAGCCCTCTTGAATCTCCTCCACATTCCCAACCAGTTTTGTTGTAGTGGAGTAGTATCTTTTCTGCCCTTGGTTATAAGTCTTTTCTCTAGCTAGTGTTCAGTTATTCAGAATGATTGCTCTACAATTTAGTTGTACTTTGAGATTGTTACTGGGAGGTGATTAGTGTTGCTTCCACTCATTTCTCCACCATCTTAGTTCTCCACAACTCCAAGAAGATGGATTTTGATGGAGTGATCAGATAATAGCCTTTCCAAATTGATGATACTGGGCTCCATGAGAACCACACACATGGGGCAAGAAAAATAGCTCCAGGCAGAAGAAACCACTCATGCAGTAGCTCGAGGGAAGATGGTGTTTGACATTTTGTCACTCATTAAAGTAAGAGGCTGTGTCTTCAGAAGAAGGCCTGAATCACTGCAAAGTAGAGTTGCTTAGACAGCGTTCCTTGACACTGGGGAGCTTTCTCTTCTTGGCCATCTTCTCACTAAATTCATTTATTAAATCTAGTAAATATTTGGTGCCTACAAGTGAAGACAGTTTTTACTTTTTTCTTGCCAATCTGCTATTTCTTGCCTAATTGCCTAACACCTACCACAATACTGAGTAGAAATAATGAGGTAATGATTATGTTTGCTGGTGATCTCAGATATATCTATGTATGTGCATTCAAAGCAATCATTGATGTCATTGAGTTTGTGTACCATTATACATTTGTTCTGTATTCTACTCCTGTATTCTTTTGTTCCATTTATCTTCCTTCCTAGCCTTGTTTGAAAGAACTGAGTAGCTTTTTGTTCTATAATTTATAATCTGCATTTTTAATTTTAAGTAATCTAGCTTTAAATAATATTATTCTCCTTCACATATAATTTAAAAAACTTGCAATAGTCTTACTTCAATTTTCCCCTCCAGTCCTTTGAGCTATTGTTGTCATACATTTTACTTACACATATTTTATAAACTCTATAACATATTGCTCTCATTTTTGCTTTACATAGACAAGTTTAAATAGACAAATTAAGAATTACAAAGTAAAGTATTTTATATTTACTCACATATTTTCAGTTATAGTCCTTTCACACCTTTCTTTGTTTTCAACATTTATATTTTTGGTATTATTATAAATGGTGTTAAAATTTTATTTCCATTTTCCAAATACTCATTTTTATGACTTAAAATATGTTGTCCCACTGTTGTTTCATTATCTTGTAGCATGGATTAAATGGGGAAATGTCCTTCCAGCCAGTTTTCAATCTTTTCTAGTCTTCCCATAGCACTTTGTTCATAGTTGTAGTATAAGTATCTTGTAATATTGTGACTTTTCATTCATATATCTGTTCCATGCTACATTACTACCTTCTCAGGAAAGTGATTATGTTTTATTCATGTTCACAACCCCAGGACTGCTATTATTCTTAGCACATCATTAATGTCAAGCAAATGTTTATTGAATAAAAGGAGGACCAAATTTAAAAGATTTCTTTCCTTCTATAGCACAAATCTAAGTATTTTCATTATCTCCTCATACTGAATCCTATCAGTTTTCAGTAAATTTGATGATAACAAATTAAAAATGAGCAGATTGCAGTATTAGAAGAATAACAAAGTCCAGTATGATGACCTCAGAAGTGCTGCCCAGCAGGACTGTCTTCATTTTCTATTACTGAACTAGACATGTGGGAAATAATAACATGCAGCCCACCACCTGGAATTAACAATGCATTTTAATTTTTAATGCATGAATAATCCTGCCTGCTATGAAAAGCAAGCACCATGACCTTCCTTGGTTTGCATTATAAAAGCTTCAAATTTAGCACAATGACTAAGTCACCCAGTCATTGCAGAGTCTTCTTGTCCCACAAAGGGACATTAAAAAAATATTCAGTATGATAACCTCAGTAAATTACAGTAAACTAGTTTAGTAATTATATTTCTTGACAGCATGGCAGACAGCATTTGGCACCATTGCATAGAAACAACATAAGCTGCAGGGCACTACCTCCATATCATTTTAAAGTGAAATTAGTGACAATATCTTGGTACAATATAGGACCCGTGAGTAGCTTGAAATGAGAGGGGATAATAATTGGGGAGAATAGTGCTTTCAATTACTGGTTGTTCTTCTGGGAAAGCCCCATATGCACATTCCTTGCTGTGTACTATACTGAGTTTCTTCTCATTACATGCTATATGAGTTAATGGTTACTCTGAGCAAAGCAGTAGGCCAAGTTGTATGAATGAAACACACTTAAGAATTTATTAGGTTGAACTAGTAGAGAGCAGCTGCTATGAAAGAATAAAACTATGATGTATTTTAATAGTGTAGATCAATATTTAGATTCTTTTATATGTGAGATGTGCCAACTAAACCACAGGAGATTTGAGAAGCTTCACAGATGCAAAAAATCAAATTGTTCTGGGCAATTCCAGACTGCCACAGTTTATCACTGAAATGCAATCTGTACAAGGAAAAACCAAATGACCTACTGATCACCAAAAAAAGAAAAAAGAAAAAAAATTACAGTTCAGCAGTTTCTAAGCTAAATTGGTATTTAACAAACTCATTATCTGTAAATTATTTTTGTATTTATTACAAGTGATTCTCTTAACATTCTGCAAGCATACACACAGTTTTCATTGTCCATTACAAAAACACTCTGTCACCCTGGCTGGTGTAGCTCAGTGGATTGAGCATGGGCCTGTGAACCAAAGGATCACAGTTCAATTCCCAGTCAGGGCACATGCCTGGGTTGCAGGCCAGTTCCCAGCAAGGGACGCACGAGAGGCAACCATACATTGATATTTCTCTCCCTCTCTCCCTCTCTCCTTCCCTTCCCCTCTAACAATAAATAAACAAAATGTTAAAGAAAAAAACACATTCTGTCTTCCCAATGCCCAAAAATATTCTCTCAGCTATGTGCAAACAAACAAACAAAAAAAAAAAAAAAGAAAGAAAAGAAATGTGGGTATACCTTGAAACTGGTAATTATATTTTCAAGTGCTGATATAGAAAATAGAATTAAATTTAATTTCCTGTTAAGAACTGTGCATATGCTCACTTTTAGATATTATTAATATTAGACTACCAGTCAAGGTTGGCATAGGCCAACATGGCTAGCCTCCTCATGCAGCCACATCAAAATCATAACTAAAATATAGAACAACCATCACTCAGAACCAGTAGAGTTGAATGGAATTCTGACAACTATGGAATTAAAGAAACCACATCCATTCAGACTGGTAGGGAGAGTGCAGATGCAGAACAGGCTGATCCCACCCCCACATGCAGTGGATAAAAATTCAGGAGGGATATCTTGGGAGCAAGGAGCCCCAGCCCCAAGCCAGAGTTCCAGTGCCAGGTATATAAGTCCCCAAAACTTCTGGCTGCAAAATCCAGCAGGTATTGAATCAGTGGAAGAAACTTCTAGAGTCCCAAGCAGTTCCTCTTAAAAAACCTACACACAGACTTACCTACTTAGACTCACTCCATCTGAGCTCCAGCACCAGGGTAGCAGCTTGAAAGGCATCAGTGGCATACAGGGAGAAACTGAAGTGTCTAAGCATCAAGGCAAGCAGAGGCTATTGTCCCTTTTCTGGATCTTCCCCTCACAAGCCACAGAGCCCTCAGGCTGGTGCCATATCTGAGACTCCACCAACATGGCTAGCACTGTTTACCTCATCCTGAAGATCCCCAGAGATTCTGCTCCACCCAACTTATGGGCCCACCCAAGCTGCTTTTCCACATGAATGGCTGGTCTTGGCTCATGCTTCACAACATCCTAAATCCTCTCAAATGAGCAACAGTCAGCCTCAGTGAGTACCCAGCCCCCATACCTCTTATAAATTGGCCCCAGAACTTGCACTAGCAGCAGCCTAGATACAGCTTGGCTTCACCTGGGAATCCACAAGCCCAGCATGATTAGCAACCATCTCAGATTGCTTTATAGCGCAGGCAAAGTGGCCCCAGGCAAAATACAAGTGAGGGCTAACCTTGGCCTGCACCACCTGGGAAACCCCAGAGTTTGCACACCCAATGGACAGCTATAGACCATGTCAAAGCACCACCACTCTGGCCCTGCACAGCTGATCGTCCATGGAGGGCAAAGGTCAGTGCTTAGTGGTCACAGCCAGTCCTTGCAACTGACTGGCCTGTGTAAATCCCTCTCATTGACCTGCCGACAGCAATCAAAGCTCAACTATAAAAGGAGGGTGTACTCAGCCCACACAAAGGAGGTGCCTCAAGTACCCAGCTTGGGTGATAGGGAAGGCTGTGCCACTGGACGCAGGAGGGCACCTACTACATTAAGCCACACTACCAAGAACGGAGTCAAAGCAGCTCTAATACATAGAAACAAACACACAGAGGCTGCCAAAACAAAGAATCAAAGAAACATGGCCCAAATGAAAAAAAAAAATCAAAACTTCAGAAAAACAGCCAAATGAAATGGAGATGAGCAATCTATCAGATGCAGAGTTCAAAACACTGGTTATAAAGATGTTCAAGGAACTTAGTAAGAACCTCGAAGCATAAAAAAGACCCAGTCAGAAACACAGGATACACTAATTGGTATAAAGAACAATTTACAGGGAAACAACAGTGGAGTGGATGAAGCCTAGAATCAAATCAATGATTTGGAACATAAGAAAGCAAAAAACAAGTATGCAGGACAACAAGAAGAAAAAAGAATTCAAAAAACGAGGATAGTACAGGCAGCCTCTGGGATAACTTCAAGAGGTCCAAAGTTCACATAATAGGGGTCCCAGAAGGAGAAGAGAAAGAACAAGAAATTGGAAATCTATTTGAAAGAATAATGAAAGAAAACTTCCCTAATTTGTTGATGAGCATAGACATGCAAGTCCAGGAAGCACAGAGAGTCCCAAACAAGATGGATGCAAAGAGGCCTACTCCAAGACATACCGTAATTAAAATGCCAAAGGTTAAGGAAAAGAGAATCTTAAAAGAAGCAAGAGGAAAGCAGACAATTACCTACAGGCAATTCCCATAAGACTGATAGCTGATTTCTCAAGAGAAACTTTGCAGACTAGAAGGAATTGGCAAGAAATGTTCAAAGCCATGAAAAGCAGGGGCCTATAGCCAACATTTCTTTACCTGGCAAAAATATCATTTAGAATCAAAGAGCAGATAAACAGCTTCTAAGACAAGAAAAAAATAAAGGAGTTCATCCTCACCAAACCACTATTATATGAAAAGTTAAAGGGACTTATTTAAGGAAAAGAAGATCAAAACTATGAACAGTACAATGGCAATAAATACATATCTATCACAATTGAATATAAAAAACAAACTAAGCAAAGAAGAACAGAGACAGAATCAAGGATATGGAGAACATTTTGATGGTTGCCAGTTGTGAAGGGGGTGTGGGAGAATGGGTGAAGAGTTGAGGGGATTAAGAAGTACCAATAGGTAGTAACAGAATAGCCATGGGGATGTAAAATACAGCAAAGAAAATGGAACAGCCAAAGAACCTATATTTATAACCTATGAAAATGAGCAATGGTGTGGGGATTGTCTGAGAGAATGGGGGATGCTGGGTGGAGGGCAAAGGGGAAAAATTGGGATAACTGTAACAACATAATCAATAAAATATAATTTTAAAAAGATATTAATATTAATTAAGTCTTTAGGTACATGGACTATCATTTAGAATAGGGGTCAGCAAATGGTGGCCCATGGACTGAATTCAACTCACCACCTGTTTTTGTAAAGTTTTGATGGAAGAGAGCCATTCATCAATTTCCATACTCTCTATGGCTGCCTTCACAGTATAATGACATAGCTGAGTAATTGTTTTAGAGGCTGGATGGCCTGCAAAGTATAAAATATTTATTACTTGTTCCTTTATAGAAAAATGATGCCAACCTCTGATTTAAAGCACTCTATCCATAAACATCTAGAAATACATCTTTAGTTATAGTATAGATGCAAAAATTTCCTGTCTCTAATCATAAATATATAAATACACAAAATACTTTCCAATAAATAATTTTAAAAACTAGTGTCTCCTTCCAAGGAATCTGTACTTGTCCACATCTAAAAGTTATGTCTCTTAAAATATTGTTCATGTAACAAAATGATTGCTCCCACAGAAATTCTTTGACAGCTTATTTAGCTGGAGGTAAGCAATAAATTGAGACTAGATTATAGGAGATAGAAATGAGGCAAATGCATAAGAAATAGGGTAGTATATTAAGAAAGAACATACAAATAAAAGATGTACAAAGGTGTACAACTGGTGAAGAAATTCACCAATTCAAGAACTGTAACATGAGCATTTTTAAACTTTTCTAATTTTAAACATACATCACTCTTTCTGGTTCTGGATAGCTGCTAGAGTTAGCTAACATGGAAACTCTGACATCACAAAACTCTAGATGAGCTGAGTAAAGTATAACAAAAAAAGGTGCTAGCAGACAGCTGAATTTAACATTAAAAAAAAAAAATCGCCAGTAGTGTTCTGACATTGGCTTCTACTATCGGAAGCTGATTGTGCACATTTCTTCCCAACTCCATGCTTAATGACACCACTTCAGGTGTTTAAAATTGGCTACAGCGGGTCTAGTTACACCATGAAAATTGGCAAATGCTGCAAACCAGAGCACTTTTTTCAGAGAACTGGTGATTAAACATTTACTAGCACACCAAAGGAAGTTACCACCCATCAGAAAGAAAAGAAGAAACTGAAAAATGAATCACAAATTTCCAGTAATATCACAAGGAAAGAAAGCAAACAGCTTATATAAGAACCATTAGATACTATAAAAGAAGTATTACCACCACAAGAATTTACATGATAAAATCAGTTGGAAAGAACACAAGTGATAAAATCAGTTGGAAAGAACACAGGTAGGAATTAATAAAATCGCTAAATAGTCCGAACAAAAATAAATGCCATAAAAAATAAGCTATTGCTATCATAAGAAAATAGGAGCCCTGGATGGTGTAGTTCAGTGGATTGAGCACGGGCCTGTGAACTGGTCGCCAGTTCGATTCCCAATCAGGATATATGCTCTGGGTTTCTGGCCAGGTCCACAGTAGGGGATGCATTAGAGGCAACCACACATTGATGTTTCTCTCCCTCTCTTTTTCCCTCCATTCCCTTCTCTCTAAAAATAAATAAATAAAATATTTTAAAAAAGGAAAAATGAATAGATTCAAATATGAACTAAACAAGTGGTGAAAAAAGTAGCTTTTAAATTAAAAGCTTAATATGTTCAATTGGTTAAGTACAGACAGCTGTGCTAATGAACTGGAAGGATTGATTCACAGGAATCATCAGAATAATAAAGAGATGGAAAACATAAAATTATGAGAGACACAAACAATGGACATTTTGATCATTGGACCAGGTGGAGGTGGGAAAGAAGAAGCAATAAAGTCATGAGTATTCCTTAAGTTCCATTTAGTACTAACATATGAAAAGTAACAAAGGAGTATTTTCTTTTCTCCTTTTACATATATTTATCATAAAATTAACTGGTGGGTATTTAGAGGAAATACATATATTGAACTCCATTTGTTAGAAAAGCAAATTCAAAATTTTACAAGTTTTCCTTAACTTATAAATAAACAATAATATTTTAGGTTTCTTCTAGTGACATATGTAGACTAATAAACTTGTTATGGCATTCCTATCTAGCACTTTAGCATTTGGATCAGGGCAAATGTCTCTCTTTTTTGTTTGTTTTATCTTTCTGTCCCAACTTCTAGGCTTCCTATAACCTTTAAATATGTTCAGTAGATTCGGTGGTGTCTTAATTGTTTCACAACATGAGGGACCTTTGAAAGAACGATTTGAATATGCCTAATGATTAGTATTTTTATTTTTTGTATCTCTTTCCTTTCTAATGACCATGTTTAGGAAAGCTCTCCCTTTCCCTGACTTGAAAGATATTCCAACTGGCCCAGCTGGAACAGAGTACACCTAGTAGAAGGGAATTGGAAGGCACACCAAATGGCCACAACAGTCATAGTTCAAACTCCAAGAAAAAGTGTAGACATGAACAAAATCCAGTTTGAAGCCAGAGAGGCAAAACTGATATGTGATAGCAGATTGGGCTCAAACTAAACAGGAGTGTGGAAGTGTAAACCCTGAGAAATTGCTTCCAGAAAATGCCGTCCAGCATATCTCCACCAGCTTTTACAGGTCAGTGGATTGACAGAAATAGTTTGAAATGTAGGTTAGCTACCCTGCTAATTTCTGTAATGCAGCAAACAAGGCAGTAGAGACATTGCAGTAACCAAGTATATTTATAGATAATAAAACTGGCACATTTTCATTTATGGCGGGTGCTGTGTTGCAATGCCCTTTAGGACTGAGCTTCATTTCTCCCACTGCTGGAAGTTTTGCCTACTGACAGCACACAGCTGAGCCTCTTATTAAGAATGGCCCACTGCTAAAGGAAGCTTCTCTGCTCAAAGTTACACCCCTTCCCCAATGAATGTGGCGTACAGAGTCCCCACCCACACCCCCAACCCCCATTATGCACAGATCCTTTGTCTTAACTCCGGACATCTCTGTAGGGTCATTCCAACTTCACAGCTAGCCTTGGGATCAAGTTGATGCCTCTGTGGCAACAACATTTTGCTTTAGCTTCATCAAGTGCCCACAGTGCTTTCCCCACCTCCTGGCAATTTTTCTGAAAGTATTCCCCAATGAATCCCTCTCTGTTTAATAACTTGTTTCCCAGGAAATCCAACCTAGAAATAGTTCTGGGAAGCAGACTTTAAAATGGGATTTGGATCTGGATAACCTGTCTGGCAAGGCTGATTGTATCACTAGCAGTAAGGCCCAGCATACAGTAGTGAAAAATTTTTATCACTTTGATAGGTAGTGACCTGAGATGGGATGCACTAGTATGTGCAATATCTCAGACACTGGAGAGAATGAAGCGATGTCATAATTAAAAGCATGTTGAATAAACGTGTGCCAAAGGGATACAAGAGCCAACCTGAAAGAGTTGCCCATGGCCAAATGTGGAACAACTTAAACAACAAAATAAATAATGGAGTATTAGATTATAATCAAAATGTAAAGTAAGTATCCATGAGTCTACATTGACATAAATAAATAAATAAATAAGAAAAGAAAAATTCCTACAGAAAGTTTCCAAATAATTTATGTTGATATTCCTCCCACTAGGAGGTGAAACTTAACTTCTACCCCACCATCTCGCCCCACCTACTCCCCAGAGTGAGATCCTTTGGTAACTTGTATTAAAAGAGTATAAAGGAAGAGGGAGGGGGGAAAGTAGCTTTACAGTGAAGAAACCTGGCCAACACTGCCTCAAAGAGTTGATCAAGGTTGAATTATCAGCGCTGAGTCATGATGAGTGCATGCACCTGCAATGGGATACTGAGCTGGAGGTTCCCCACAAATGGGGAAAACCCCTATAGCTATCACTCAGGGGACAGGAGAAACAGAACAGGGCCCTTGAGAGTTACTTTGCGTATCTGAAGAACTTGGCTAGGTTTTTAGTAATGTTAAAAGCTGTGCCTGGGTTGGCAGCCAGGGACGTGGGTGTGACTCTAACCCGTGATGTGATGTGATGTGATGTGATGTGATGTGATGTGATGTGATGTGATGTGATGTGATATGATGTGATGTAGCCAGAGGGGATTCCTGTGTCTGCACAAGCAGCTTGGAGGCAGCTCCTACTCATGGGGCCACACTTGCCCATACTAACCATGGAAGCCAAGAAAGGTGAAGAAACCAGAATACTGTCAGATGTAACCCAGTGTGGGAGGTGTCAGAAAATGGGGTTACAGAGAAAGATCAAGGCTGGGATTTAAATCCAGGCACAGCAGCCATGCTGGGGCTTAATCATGTGGTTTGGGAGTGGAGAGGGGTCTCTTGTTCTCTCTCTTAGCCATGATGGAGCTCTAGACCATGTGGGAATGAGAGTAGGAGAACCATGAGAGGCAAGCACTCTGTGTGTGTGTGTGTGTGAGCGTGTGCATGTGCATGTGCGTGCGTGTGTGAGTGTGTGTGTCTGGCTCTTGACCATGCAGCTAGGGAAGGAGAAGCCTCCTGACCATGTAGCGGCAGTGTGGGATCTTGGCCATGCAGTTTGAAAGGATGGGAAAGGATTTCCTGGCCCACCATGAGGATGTAGTTTGGGATTAAAAGTAGGAGCCTGGAAAGCTGAACAGGGATGACTGGAGAAAGCCAGGATACAGATTTCTATTTCTTTTCCTGAGAGACAGTACCTCTGACAAGTCTAGTTTGGCAAAGGGGATCAGGAATGTGTGTTTGTGGGTGTGTTTGTTTGTTTGTTTGTTTGTTTCTAAAGGGAGTAAGATTTAATGGCAGAATTCTGCCATTCTAAACCTGTATAACTTTTGAATAAGTAGTTCCTTTCCTTTTCATAACACTCTGGCATTGGGGGGTCACAGTTCTTATTGGCAGCAAGCAATAGAAACCAGAGGGTCTGTTACATTACTTTTCTATAAATTTAAAAGTATTCGAAAATAAAATATTTATTTAATTTTTTAAAAGTGCTATGGAATCAGCTAATGTTAAGGAATGTAAGTGTGTTAAGGAAAAACATTGAAAGGTTGAAGGAGATTAGTCAACAGGTAATGACTCAGTGTGAAAACAAGATGATCTCCATCCCATCCATAATCAGATTCTCATTTCCTGCAGCTGGATGGTGAAAAAGCCAAGGATCAGACTCAGGAATTAATTCAAAGGGGGTAGCTCAGTGATGGGCATAGAGTAAATGCTTCATTATTGTCATGCTCAATTCTCATGTTTCTTTTTGAAATATAAAGTTTGAAAAAATAGCATTTTCTCTAAGGAAACAATACATAAATAATTAATAACAAATGTATTAATTAAAATGCAGACTAATATTTTAGCAAAACTACAAATGAGCCTACACTGAATATTTAGTGACAATGATATAGAACATGGATGACTACCTACTGCCCTTAATTTGTGAAATGTGGATAATGAAACACTATTATAGTTTCTCAAAAAAGGATTTATATTTATTTCATATGTTTCAAAAAATTGTAGATATTCACTTTATGTGAACTATATTCATGAGCCAAGTTGAAAAGAAAGGATAGAAAAGATTAATAGGGGAATTTAGACAAAATAATTTGCCAAGGTTTATAGTGCTTAATATATAACACTCCAAATTCAACAACATGAGTTAGTCTTTGGGGCTAACTCAGTGAGAGAAACTTCAAGGCTTGCCTTAATCATGTCCATTCAGATAAGTTTAGTATTACAAATTAGAATCTGATAGGGATGCTGCTCTGTCAGGTGGAGATTGTTTCTTGGAAGTAGTTGGTAATAGGAGTGGACAGTGGTAGCAGGTGTCCAGAGGTCCTGTGTAGGATCATTCCTTTCTTTAGGCTCTTGCCTACACCTAATCACCTTTGGTTCTTGGCTGATGCTCAAGCCAACCATATCTACAAACTACCTAGTGCCCTTTTACTAAATTCCTTTATGCTTAGTCTAGTAACAACATAACAGAAAAAATAAAGAGGAGAGAGGGAGAGAATCTTTGCAGAGCAGAGATTGCACAAAACAAAACCATGTGGTACCCAGACAAGCTCCACTTAGAACCAATACACAGACTTTTCACCTCAAAAGTTAAACGAGAAATTGGAGACTACTAGCGGAACCCATTTACTCTTTTGTATTCCATTGTATGTTGATTCCATTAGAGAAATTAGTTTGACATTATCAATAAATTCATAACATCCTAACTTAAAGACTTCTAGTTTATTTTTTTCACATATAGATATCTGGAGTAAAAAATTAAAGTTGCATTGGCCTGGTGGCTCTGTTCTTTGCAGCATCATCCCATACACTGAAGGGTTGAGGGTTCAATCTCAGTCAGGGCACATACCTATGTTTCTGGTTCAATCCCTGGTCAGGGCATGTACGTGAGACAACCAATCAATGTTACTATCTCTCTCTCTCTCTCTCTCTCTCTCTCTCTCTCTCTCCCCTCTCCCCCCTTCTAAAGTCAATAAATATATCTTCAGGTGAGGATTTTTTAAAAAGTTAAAGTAATATTATGTTATCCAGATAGATAAATCTAGAAAAATACAAGAGAAGATATTCTTTACCTGCCCTGAAAATATTTTATATTCAATATAAAGTAGGTAGTCTTGGTACTAAGGATTGTTAGAGTAATCTACAAATATATGAAAATATTCAGCTAAAAAGTACAAACAGTAACATTGTCCTAGAAAAGCATTTCATCACAGACCCAACATATTGTTATAATAGATGACGTTAGCCTGACTTGCCAAAGCATTTCTAACATATCCCCAGCCTCTTTAAGTTTCAAATAACCTGTATTAATCTAAATATTATTTCAATTTTGAAATAGCTTAAAAATCAAATGGATTAAGTATTTCCAAATGTAAAGGAAAACATATAAATAAACACAATTTTTAAGTACATGGATTATATAAATAGATTTTACATCATTGACTAATCATACATAATTTCAATTTAATAGAATGGCTTAATTGATATTACATGTTATTTGATTGTAGATCCAGGCAATTATTTTAAAACAAGAGGTACATATATACATGAGCTATGTAGTTGCTTATGTGTTACTGAATTACAGATGATGGTCTTTAGGCCCAGGCCCCACTTATCTAAGCAGCCATATTTTGTACCTTTGAGCAAAACCACACCCCATCACAGCTGAGTGGCCTGGGCTGACCTAGGACAGACAGCTACAATCTCTGTGGTCTGCCTCAAAATGGTGATCTGGGTCAAATATATTTGTTTCCTAAAAAATTTAGAATTGAAAAGTTAAGAGCTTATATAAGGTAAATAAAAGACTACATTGTGTTTTAAAATAAGGCTATGGAAGTGCATGAAGGAAGCCATGATGAGCCACATGCTACTGAAACAATGTATTTCAGTCATCACTAGAATGTACTGAATGCCAACATTTATTGAACACTAATCTTACGTGCCCGAAGCCATGCTAAATGCTTTATGTGCATCATCTCATTTAATCTCCACCATAATCTTGAGAGGTAGATACTCTTATTCGCCATGTTTTACAGATAAGGAAACAGTCACAGAGAGGGTAAGTTACCCATCCAAAGTCATATATTTATGTAAAACCAGGATGTAATCGCTGGTAGTCTGAACCCAGATCCTTATTTTTATTCACTGCACAGTATTTCCAGTGATACAAGAAAATGAAAACTAAGAGAAACTGTAAAAGAACAAGATACTGTAGTTCCCTGGGAGGGCAGGGGGGGAGATATTCTGAAATAACAATATTATGTACCTACTTTTCTTGAAAACTGACTATAATATATATCCTATCATTGGACTCACATGGCATTTCTGAGCTTATGCTAAGTAAAATAAGCCAGGCAGTGAGGGACAAATACCATATGATCTCACCTTTAACTGAAACATAATCAACAAAAGAAAAAAGCAAATAAAATATAACCAGAGACATTGAAATTGAGAACAATCTGACAATAGCCAGAGAGGAGCGGGGAGGAAACAGTGGGGAGAAGGGTTTTCAGGAACTACTATAAAGGACACATGGACAAAACCAAGGGGGAGGGTGGAAGCAAGGGAGGAAGGTGGGTTTGGCTGGGGTGGGGGGCAGTGGTGGGGAGAAAATGCAGACAACTGTAATCGAACAATAATAAAGTAATATAAATAAATAAATAAATAAATAAATAAATAAATAAATAAAATGTGCCAAATAAACATAATTAATATGTATACTTCTAATAAGCTTAACAAATTGCTTTACCTATGATCCCTTCTAAAGTTTCTAGTGGATTGCTATTTCTAATTGCTTGTCTTAATATATTTAAATTTAAACAATAATCATGTTATTTTTTTGTTTGAAGGACACCAGGATTCTGAAACAGAAACTACGCTTATAATTATAAAAATTATAATTAAGATTTTAATTATAAAGGAATAAAAAGTACTTCTCAAGGAATTCAATTGCAAATATTTATTCAGTAGCTATTATTGCATTGTTCTAGGCACTGATGATATAGCAATGAACCCAAACAAAAAAAAGAAAGAATTCCTGCCTTCCTTGAATTTATTTTCTCTTTGTACCAGGAATTTAAAAAAATAAATTAAATGCAGTATAGTAGAAGGTCTATTCCAGTAGGCAACTCCTGGAAGAATAAAGGCAAGCCACAACTTCAAGCTGCAAGGCCAGGCTCATTCACCTAATTGAAAAAAAGACACTTAAAAGAACAGCTTCACAAATGGGTCTTCTAGTTGAGTTTTACACTGGATCTTTTTAAGAACCATTTACATATGTGGTCATTGATAAGTCATAAATAGTAATGACTATCTGAAATGAGAAACATATTTGCCCACGCCTATTCTGGTTAACTGGCTTCCTAGATAAATTCTGTTTGAGAATACAATAAAATTCAGATGAAATTCATGATTTTGAACTGGACTCAGTAATTGAAGGTCACAATACTAGTAACAGACTGAGTATATCAGTATTATAATAAATCTTTATAGCCGATAATACAAAATTTGAAGATTAGAAAAGAGCAAGAAAGGTTATCTCAAGTATGTTTTTTTTTAACACAAATAAAAAGATTGTTTACATAAAAATGAGACACTCAACATTTTCTATAAATAAACTTCAAACACAAAAATAGGCCCTACAGAAAAATACATGCAGTTCTTTCCCCTCCTCTTGTAGCAGAGAGTCTGAGAATCCATTTTTTTCATTGTTGTTCAAGTACAGTTGTCCCAATTTTTCCCCCTCATTGCTCTCTCCTGCTCACTCTCTCCCACAGTCAATCCCCACCCTGTTGTCTTGTCCATGGGTCTTTCATACAAGTTACATGGTTCTTTGACTTTACCCTTCCCCTTTCTTTCCCCCTCCCCCTCCTCTCTGGTCACTGTCTGTTCTTTATTTCCATGTGTCTGCTTCTATTTTGCTTATTTGTTTTGTTAATTAGTTGTTTGATTGCTGAAAGCTTTAGAGCTTAACCTTCCCCCCTCCCCTTCTGCCCCAGAAATAAGCAAACTGGTAAGAAAACTCAGATGCACCCTCTTTTGGTGATATCAGGAAATTCAGAACATTCAATCACTTACTCATGCACGCACCGAGGAACCCGCTTCTCAGCCCTACTCTTAACAACAACAAAATCCCAACCCAGTCTCCTTTCCCGGCTTTTTTAACCCATTTTTGAATCTGCTTAGGAACCTACCTGCTCACCCCAGAAAGCCTCATTATATGTGAGTAATAAGCCTTTTGGGGCATACTCTTTTAGTGCATGTATGGTGTCATCAGTCTTGAAATCTAAAGCAGATTTTGAGTGGGGGGAACCATCTCTCCTATGCAGAATGACCATAACAACTGGTGTGGCAAGCATGTCTAGGTAATCACCACCACAGCTAGGAGTCTTTCTCCCATTGCTTTGTCTTGCTCACTGGCTCTGCTGTGTGCTAAAGAGTATTTCTTTTGAGCTGTCCTGACTGCTGGCCAGCTTGTGCTTTGAGCTGTACTATTTTGTGCTATATTTGTGGAGTCCTTCCAAGCTTTTGTTATGGATTTAAATGACCTACAACAGATGTTTCATCATTTGGCATTTAATGAAAGGAATATGGACTGGGGCCCTCCCAGAAGTGGTCCTGGATTGTGTGTGTGCTTTGGCCTGGACCTGCCTGTGTTTCACCTTAAATTATATGTGTTGATTCCAACACATATCTGCTACCAATGCTAGGCTCAGGGTATGCATTTTAACCAGGGATTGGCCCTTCCTATTGAGTGTTC
Source organism: Anoura caudifer (assembly GCA_004027475.1). Taxonomy (NCBI): domain Eukaryota; kingdom Metazoa; phylum Chordata; class Mammalia; order Chiroptera; family Phyllostomidae; genus Anoura; species Anoura caudifer. The sequence continues at coordinate 71,291 of PVKU01006262.1, forward strand.
AGGAGACAGACTGATATCCTGCCCAACATATAGGCCTACTGGGTGATCTGTTCTGTGGAGGAAAAGCAGTAATTATGTGGCATGCTGAGTTACACTCCTAAAAGTAAATGGCTCACCAGGACATTATAAAATGATGTTGTAGCTGCTGCTGCCTATATGTCTGTCACCAACAAAGATTTTCACCCTTAGGATTACAGAAAAAAACATCCCAGCCTCCCCTGCCCATGACACAGCCAAGGGGTTAATGCAAACCCAGTAATAACCCAGATTCCTTAAACCCTATAAAGCAATCATTGGCACGGAAGAGGGCCTTAATTTTTAAGATATTGATATGAACAGCCTAGAAAGGACCTCCTTCTCACCAAAGTATATTTAACAGCAACAAAAACAACAATGACAAATAAAAACTGAGACAGGAGGTAGAACCAAACAAAAAAACAAAACAAAACAAAACTGAGAAGTCCAACTTTGAATTGGAAATCTAATTCTTACTTTTAAAAAATTATTTAACAAAAAGATAAAAGAGAACTGATTGGCTTTTGTGCATCTACAATATAGATTCTTAATTAATTTAATATCTTCTGAAATGCACTAATTGCCAAAAATGATCATAATCTCAGCCCATACTGGTATTCAAACTACATTTAAACTAGAGAATCCCACTAAATCTAAACAAAGCACTTTTTTATATCATAGGAAAATTACAAAATATAAAATAGAAACAGGTAGGTGTGCCTCAACTTAACCACCAGAAATATTGCCTTGCCTAAATTTTCCATAGTCATGGTGTCTATTGCCTTAGTGCTCTACAGTACATATGGATGCTTTGTCCCAAAGATCAAATTATTAAAATTACTTTTAATTTATTAAAAATTAAAATTAAATTAATTCTTTGGCACTTGCAGTTGTCTTGATAAAAAGGGGACTCCATGGATCTTCCCCTTCATGAACTGACAGAAGGCCTATTCAGGGAAAGGATGGAAATGGCCCCGTTCCCTCCTTTGTAGGCCAGTTTGGCCTTCTCTTGAATCCGGAGGAATGAGTGAGTGGCTCCTCCCATCGTGGCCTCACCCATTCAGGTCCCCACATCCAATATCATTGAAATTATTGACTTCATCCAATCAGTAACTGGTATATATTTGCTATTATAGGCTTAGTTAATATTTTTCTTCATTGTGAGGAATAAGCATTTCATAGTGTCTCGGTGCATGTGAGGCATTATTAGTTTCAAAACCCAAACTGGGGGGGCAGGGTCCATCTTTCCTTTGCAGGGTATAACACCTCTCTATATTAATGATTTAAACATGCCACAGTTTTCATTTTAAATCTTTTTTTAAGCTATGTCTTAGTTGCTGTTCTTTAATACCTGAACTTCCATATGTAAAAGTCAGACCCCTACCTCAATTCTGATGATCTGAAGGCACAAAGAAATACAACTTTCCTAAAGTTTCCATGTAGAAAACATTATTTACTACAGGCCTGGAATTCTGCTACATGCCAAGGATACACTAGAGCTTTTAGTCTAATAGGAAAAACAGCATTAGTCAAAACTGTTTTTAAGAAATGTCTATATTCAATTGTGACAAGCTCCAGGGAACAAAAGTATATTACACTATGTTAACCTTTGTATTACAATGGGATCAATCCTAGACGTAATATGTGCACTGAAATCTGAAGAATGAGTAGAAGTGAAGTATATATAAAAAAAGTGGGGGGTGGAGAATAATTCCAGGCAGAAGGACTAACATACGCAAGCCAACATACGCTGCCTCTGTGTCAGAGGCAGCACAGAGAAGTGTGAGGGCTGAGAGTCAGAGCAGTCATCACCATGGAAGCGTTCCAGAGTCAACCTGACCTTAGCAGATTTGTGTCTTAAAATGATCACTCTGGGTCAATACAAAGAGTAGATTGAAGAAGGTAGAGTAGTTAAAAATCAAATATCAATAACCCAGTATCAGTAAATGATAAACATATGTATTTCTTCCCTTTTCTTGCCCCCAAACTTTAGGAGAGCATAATCACCACATAGGACTGCGTATACCTCAGTTTATGTTTTCTCCCAAGATTTGGAAGTAAGGGGTCTTGGGAGACCTCATCTTCTGAAATGGAAGTTGAAAAAAATTACCCAGAATGAAAGGGTTTATAGAAATAACTTCTTAAAGACAATCCTCTATTGCAGTGAAAATAAAACCTCGTTTATTTTGCAGTAACGGAAAATTTATAGACAGCAGATGTATAGTTGACCTGAAAAAAAGCCTTGAAGTTAACTGATCCCAATTAGTTTGTAAATTCAACTGCTAAAGTACATTAATACCCTAGGGTAAAAAAGTTTTAATACCCGTGAAAGAATCTGAATAGTTTAACATACTTGGTTTCTGTGCAGAAAAAGAGTTAATGGCCATGCTGAGATTGTTACCTTAAAAAGGTCTGCTTGGAAAATTGGCCATCAGCTGATGGGAACTTGGATTTGGGGTGTTCTCACCATTGCCAGAACTGATAAGAATGACAAAGCTGTGTGAACAAAGTAGTTTATATGGAACACCTGCTTTCCTTCTGAGACTCTCAAATTTTGGTATGCGCCAGACAGAGAGGACAACATGATTAGCCCCCAATAAAGATCTTGGTCACTGTGTCCCTAGTGAGCATCCCTGAGAGCTGTGTTGTCAAAATTTGTTGCTGGAGGAATGAGGCATGCCATCTGAGACTCTGCTGGGACAGGACTCTCAGCTTGGATATAGTTTCCTGCAGACTTCACTCGATGTGTCCGTCCCTTATGCCGATTGTACTTTGTGTCCTTGCACTTTAATAAATCCTTGCTGTAAGTATGACTATATTCTAAGGCCTGTGAATCCTCCTAATAAATCTTCAAATCTGGCAGTGGTCTCTGAGACCCTGACAAAGATTCTGTACTTCATCAGTTAAGTAATAGGAGAGGGAATATGTCACATTTCTATTTTAAAATTCTTATACTGAATAATTATTACTAAAATATTAACATATATTATTTACCTAGTCGTATGTAAAAGAATTAGGAAATAGTTCCAAAAGGCACTGTATTCTTCGTACCCACTGACACAAGCTTCATTGTTAGGTTCCTTTCCTATATAATCTCTGTAAATGTTTCCATGGAGATACATATGTACCCTGATAGATATGTAGATACATAGACAGATGTAGATAAGATAGACGTGCATATGTATATGCATTTCAAAAGAGAAAGATTGGAGATAGAACCTTCTAACCCTAGATTTCTCTAAAAGAAGATCCAGAAAAACCTTTTGCTTATGAGAGCATACTAGGTAATGCAAGAGGTCCTTGTATCATACAAGTTAAATATGAAATTTCATTTTTAAACTGTTAAAATGTTTTTTATTACATAGGGGTTTCTTGCTTTTATTCTGTGCTCACACACTTAATTCTCATTAAAGTGAGCTTAGCAGGCATGATTTTATAAAGAAGGAGTCTACAGCAAGCTTCTAATCTATTACTTTGGTATATAAATATCCAAGGCTAACTCTCCACTTAAAGCCAGACATTATCGGACTTTCAGTGGACACTTGTATTTCAAGATCATAGTGTACTTTAGAATCCTTAGATGATGCCCAGTACAATGGAGATAAATGTCATTAAATATAAAAATAGAGGACAGGTTAAAAACATATTTGTTTAATGGCCATCATTACAGTATATTATTCCAGAGTTTTAAGATTATTTTGAAATTTCTTTATAGGATACAAGCTAGTATAGTAAAAGCATCAAACCTTGAATATATTTTTCCCCTAAAATATTAATTTAACATTGTTAACTGCATATGATTTCAGTCAGTTTCTGAATAAGCTACCCAACAATGTAAGAATCTAAGAGGAAGCCATCACTTTAATTTCTCCTCAAGAATTTCAAAGGTTGTTTCAGAAAATAAGAAATGACATATGTGCCTGGAATTTAATTTTCTATTCCACGTTAGGATGATATCCTGAGGAATTCTGCGCTCCATATTACAAGTATAACTGAAGACTATTTCCACAGTGAAAATGAAATCCTTAGAAGTCTGATACAGCTGTCCCTGTAGGGGACTGGTTTGTTTTGGTCTGGCAAATGTGACTCAGCTCTGTGTGGAAAACCTACAGAAGCGAGGTGGTGGCAGGAACCAGACCTTCAAACTGAGTTTTCCTGTGGGAATTAGGCCTAGAAAATGCATACAGACTGTTATGACTTGCTTTTGCTAAAACTCCATCACTTTGGTCTAAAACAACAAATGTGTATTGTCTATCTTCAAGATAATTTCCAAAGCCTGTGTGAATTTTCCCAAGGACAGAGCTAATCAGTTCACCACCTTTCCCTTCTGCATGTTATTTTCATTTCCTTGATTGTACCTAAAATGTAGACAATAATATTATTGTATAATATATCTATTATCCATGTAATAGATAATAAATCCTTCTTTGATGTAAAACCTAAGCAAAACAATAAAAGCCTGTGGAGGAAAGGGTCAAGGCTCTCTCCTCTTGAGAGAGTGGCTGAGGCATTCATAGGTACTCTCCCCTTGAGAAAATAGCCATGCCCTTCCCTTGAGAGAACAGCCGTGCTGTTCCCTTTTTCTCCACAGGATTGCTGTCTCCTGTGCATTTATTCTCATGTTCAGCCTCAACAGGTGTATCTGCTGGCTGGAGTCTGCCCCATCTGGCACCCAGGAACAGGTACCCAGAGGGTACGAGCTGTCGTTGCGGCCAACACACCAATGTGGTTGGAACGCGTGCAACAGGTAAGGGCTGACAACACCAAGTCATTTTTGGTAAGGTCATAGCGTGTGTTGTATTTCAGGGGAAAAGGGTATTTTTCCAAGGTCACCCTCTCTTATGACCACACTCTCTTTAGTAAGCAGAAGCATTGCTCGCTCTCTCTGGCAATCACCACACTTCACAGGCACTGGTCAAGCAGGTCTAATATATAGAAACAAATAGAGGGGGGCTGCTAAAGTGAGAGGACAAAGAAATATAGCCCAAATGAAAGGACAGAACAAAACTCCAGAAACAGAACTAAACGAAATGGAGATAAGCAATCTATCAGTTCTAAACAGTGGTTATAAAGATGCTCAAGGAACTCACTGAGTACTTCAACAGCACAAAGAAGACCCAGGAAGAAATGAAGGTTACATTAAGTGAAATAAAGAAAAATTCATAGGGAACCAACAGTGCAATGGTTGAAACCAAAAATTAAATTAATGATCTGGAACATAAGAGAGAAAAAACATTCAATCAGAACAGCAAGAAGAAAAAAAAAATCCAAAAACACAACAATAGGCTAAGGAGCCTTTGGGACAGCTTAAAAAGTACCAGCATTCAAATAATGGGGGTGCTGGAAGGAGAAGAAAAGGAAATTGAAAACCTTTTTGAAAACATAAGGAAAGAAAACTTCCCTAATTTGGTGAAGGAAAGAGACGTACAAGTCCAGGAAGCATAGAGAGTCCCAAACAAGATGGACACAAAGAGGTCCTATCCAAAACACATCATAATAAAATACCAAAAGATAAATAGAGAATCCGAAAAGCAGCAAGAGAAAAGGAGACAGTTACCTACAAAGGAGTTCCCATTTGACTATCAGCTGATTTCTCAAAAGAAACTTTGCAGGACAGAAGGGCTTGGCAAGAGGTATTCAAAGTGAAGAAAAGCAGGGACCTACAACCTAGATTACTCTATCCAGCAAAGCTATCATTTAGAATGGAAGGTCACATAAAGTGCTTCCCAGACAATATAAAACTAAAAGAGTTCATCATCACCAAGCGACTATAAAATGAAATGTTAAAAGGAGTTGTTAAGAAAAATAAGATCAAAACTATAAACACTAAAATGGCAATAAACTCACAACTTTCAACAACTGAATCTAAGAAACAAACTAAGAAACAAGCAGAACAGAAACAGAATCATAGATAGGGAGATCATTTGAAGGGTTATCAGTCAAAAGGGAGAAGGGCAAGGATGGGGGAAAAGGTGCAGGGATTAAGAAGTACAAATTGGTGGGTACAGAATAGATGGGAGGGGGGTGGTGATGAGAACAGTATAGGAAATGGAGTAGCCAAAGAATTTATATGCATGACCCATGAACATGAACTAAGGGAGTGATTGATGGAGGAAATGGGAGACACTGGGTGGAGGGGAGCAAAGGGGCAAAATTGGAAAAATTTTACCATATTCCATAAAATATCTTAAAAATAAAAAATAAGTGAGTATAGAAAAAGTAAATTCATACATTTTGATTAACTAAAATTATGTATTTTCCATTGAGTGCTTTGTTCCCTTTTTAAGGTTATTAATTTCATTTTAAATGAGAGATTAAGCATGTGCACTATCAGCATATAAGTTACCATAAGTTTTGAAATAGTACTCACTTAAGAAAATAGCACACAGCCCATAAAGAAAGATTTGGCATATTCTTTTCCCAGGGATATTTCAAAAAGAATGTGAGGTAATCATATATATCCTGATAACCTATTGTTTGCTGCTAATTTTTAAAATAGACTACATCTATTAATTTTGTCTCAGAAATATATTTTTGTGAATATTCTGCTTTCTTGTGAGGTACTATGAGGATTATTGAAGTTACTGATGAATATCACTCCTCAACCTAATACTTATAAGTATTTTCTCTTAATACTTATTTTTCTTTATCAAAAGTAATGTTATTCCTGTACTAACAAAAGTTACTTATACAAGTTCACCTCGCTAATTTCCTTATTATAGCACTATTTTATAAATTACTTCTTCTAAACCATTCTTGTTTTGTCACCTTTACTTTTATATAATTTAAATTTTATCAAAATATTATGTCAATGATTTTAATCTCAAAATATTATATAATATCTAGTCACCATTTTTATTACCTCTAGTTTTTTGTCATAGTCTCTGCACTTTTAAATACTTTCTCAGTCTACTTTCTGTTTTATTGATGATCTTTTTTATCTGCTCGGATAGGAATGGCCCTGGGAAAAGTGATTTAAAAATCTAGAGCTGAGATGACTACAAAGGCACACTGAAGGAATATCAAAGTTTCAGATTCATTTGAATGTTTCATATGGAAATATGAATTGATAAGTTTTAGAAGCCTCATCTAAGATCCATGCTAACAAGAAAGTCAAAATGCTAGGAGGGTATCTTCAATAACTTGATAAATTTCCATGGTTATCAAAATGATTTCTATAGTATATCTTATAACTTCACTGTAGATATTTAAGGTGCATACATTACTATCACCCCTAAAGAACTTCTCACCAGTTGTGCAGAAGTAGAACTGCAGACAAAATACAAGCAATACTTGAGACATACTTACACTAAAAAGTTATATGTTTACTTGAAATCACATTTGACTGAATATCTTGCATTTTTATATGCTAAACCTGGCAATATAGTAGAAGCATAATTATAGGTTCCCTAATTCATTTTTTACCTCACATATTAAGAAAGCTTTAATCTCTAAATGTTACAAAAACATGTGATTTTAACCAGGACCACATACATAATATGCAGGACCCCAAGCAAAATGAAAATACTTAACCTTTTGTTCAACAATTACTATTTCAAACACTAAAGAACACTAAACCAAATACCTATGAAGCCTGCCTTGTTCCTAGAACCCCAGGCATTAGGATATATAAGAATCAAGTGCCCTTAAAGTTCAGAGAAATATAAATTGGTTCATTTCTACCTGGGACTGATCTAAAAAAAAAGCTAATCAAACTTAATCTATAAAGTGAATATTTTAGGCTTTGAGGGTTAGGCAGTGTATCTCACAACTGTTAATTCTGCCACACATAAGCATATGAGCATGGGCTCTCCAATCACATTTTATTTATAAAAATAGCTGGTGGACCAAAATTGACCTATGGTATAAATAGTTTGCTGACTCCTGGACATTCTGCGAACATGAGGAAAATTACTAGTTAGATTTGTTTATATTCTACATAGATAGATCCATTAAGACAGAAACTTATCTAGGGTATTGCAGTCATTTCCCTGGGACACTAAAACATTTTTGTATTGGGGTTTCAGGGTTCTTAGGGTATACTCCCAGCAGTGGAATTGCCGGGTCAAAGGCAGGTCCATTTTTAGTTCTCTGAGGAAATTCCATACTGTTTTCCACAGTGGCTGCACCAGTCTGCATTCCCACCAACAGTGCACTAGGGTTCCCTTTTCTCCACAACGTCATCAGGACTTGTTGTTTGGTGATTTTGTTATGATGGCCATTCTGACTGGTGCGAGATGGCATCTCACTGTGGTTTTAATTTGCATCTCTCTGATGGCTAGTGATGCTGAGCATCCTTTCATATGTCTCTGGGCCCTCTGTATGTCCTCTTTGGAGAAGTGTCTGTTCAAGTCCTTTGCCCATTTTTTAATTGGGTTGTTTGTCCTCCTGTAATGGAGTCGAGTTCTTTAGAACCTATGTACCCCAATGTTCATAGCAGCACAATTTACAATAGCCAAGTGCTAGAAGCAACCTAAGTGCCTATCAGTAAATGAGTGGATCAAAAAACTGGTAAATTTACACAATGGAAAACCATGCAGCAGAAAGAAAGAAGGAACCCCTACCCTTTGAGATAGCTTGGATGGAAATGAAGAGAATTATGCTAAGTGAAAGAAGCCAGGTGTTGAAAGACAAATACCATATGATCTCACATATAAGTGGAATCTAACCAACAAACAAATAAGCAAGCAAAATATAACCAGAGACATTGAAATAAAGAAAAAACTGACAGTAACCAGAGGGGAAGGGTGAGAGGGATAATAGGGGGAAACAGGGAAAGGGTGATGAAGGAACATGTATAAAGTAAAAATGGACAAAGCCAAAGGGAATAGGATTGAGGGTGGGAGGCAGGGATGGGTGGAGCAGGGGGAGTGGTGTAGGGGAAAAAGAGACAACTGTACTTGAACATGAATTTAAAAAGAAGAAATGAAAAGAAAAAATGAAATAAAATTTCAATGGAAAAAATAAAACATTTTTGTAAAAATATGTAAGATAAACAATTTTTGTTTGTATCTTTAAACTAAATTCAACCATTTAGTTCAATCAAACCATTGCCCTAATTTCCTGTGCCTTTTAAATATATATACATATTATATATATATTTATTTATACATAAGGACTATATATATATATATCATACAATGACTAATGAAAAACATGTTCCTTTTCTCTTCCTCCTCTATTTAATTTTTATTTAATTTTATATGCTTTTTTGTTGGTAGTAAAATTTTAGAGTTAAAGGAAAGAGCGCGAAGATGATCTGCTGTTATGGGAGTAATGGCAGCATGACAGGCCGTTGATACAAAATGCTTTCCAATGAATAATAACATGAAAACAAAGAAACCTATGAAATGGGGAGTATATGAAAGGTGATGTTTACTGCATTTGAGATGCCTGCAATTTCTAAAACAGATTTTAAAATATATCACTGACACTTACTTGATCTTATGTCTCTGTTTAATTATGCATCAAAGGGCCAGTTCTAGTGTATCAATTCACAAATTCTCAATAGCATCTTTTAGAATGAATAAGTGAGCTACCAGTTGAGGGGCAACTCTAATACTAACAGTGTCCTGTAGGAATTGTAAAATGGCTTATGATGCTTCCAGTGAGCATCAGAGAGGAACTATAAAGTAGCACACAAAGTGTGTATATCCACTTTGAGGTTCCTGGAAGACTTGTTGGTAAAGCAATTAAATATCAGCATAGACTTTAAAAGGCAGCTTTAGGAGAGATAATCAAAGTGCTGAGCTTCTTATTAATTGTCCATGCCTTTTCTATTTTGAAATGCATCATGTGATCTCTTTGAGCATGAGAAATTTTTTTTAATTACAGTCTAAAATTTGGAAAGCAGTAGATTACTCCCCCATTCTTGAATACTGACAATATTTTCAGTATCTAATATTTAGAAATTTTACCTAGAATGTGTTCTGGAAGTGCATTTTTCCTCCTCTTTATAAACATTAATGTAGTTTTCTTTTAAAAATGTACTTGACATTCTAAGTCATTACATACATCTAAAAGTTTGAGCTAGAAATTGCAACTAAGTTCCTGAAAAATAGGATTTAAATAAATCATATCCAGGTGCCTGTGTAGCCATCTCTTTTAATTCTGTGCATGTGCCATGATATTAACTACAACAGCCCCTTATGCAACATATGGTCAAGTTGCTTTGAAGACATTGATTTGCTGAGTCTAACTACGTACATGGCTCTATACTACAAATTTCAGAACAGAACAGCACAACTGCTAATTCTTAGTAAGGGAAACATATCTCTGTTTCAGGCTTCAGGTATGTGATCTAGTACTCAGCAGTGACATTACATAGACCAGTAAAGCAATCCATGAGCTAAGTTTAAAACCATTAATTCTAAAAGCAATCCTGACACAGACTGTAATCTTGTGTAATTTCACTTAATTACTTGTGGTCTAAATTTTCTTATTTTAATCATGAAAGGATAAAGTAGATGTTGTTTAAGAATTTAGTTAAATGCTAAAAATACATTAGTCTAAGTTATTCTTAGGTATTTTGTCTATAATTGGTTAGATGACCGCAAAATTGGCAGATGACATACTCTTGGAATAAACAGGTAGATATTCTTTTGTACTTTCCAGATATGCTTAATAAACAGTTAAGCATGTTCCTTTCCACATGATTACCCTCCATTTAAATTTGAAACTCAGCATTACATAGTGATAGACATTCAAAAATAACAAGATAACTTAAAAAGTCAAATTGGGAGGAAGATGGCAGAGTGGTAGGAGGGAGTGTATTCCACTTCCCCCTACACATGGGAGAAAAACCTAGATGATCTATGGAGGAACAGAGCGAACAGCCAACAATACCCCAGCATATATGAAAATAAGAGACCAAAAATTGTAGCAGACACTAAAAAAACAGATGGTAAGGAGACCACTTCAGGACAATAAGGTCCCAGAGGCTGGTGCGGGGACCAGGGCAGCTGCAAACCCAGGCCTGGCATACCCCCAGGGTCTGCCACAGGGTCCTTGGGAGATAGCTGGGTTAACTGCTCCCTCCCCTGCCAAAAAAGGTTTGAGCAGCACCGGGAGAGACCTGGCTGCTTGAATTTGCAGAGAGGGGAATAAGGGCTAAGTGGCAAACACACAGGGGCTGTGAGCATCCACATAGTCTATGAACACTGGTTGGGGAGAGTTGGGAGTTGCGCAGTGACAGGCTCTGACCCTGAAAGTCAACAGTCTGGCTAGAGAATTGGGCTGTGCCAGAGACCAGGCCATTGTATGGAGTGGCAGAACTGAGTAGGAGGAATTTCTCAAAAAGAAAAAGTGAAACGAGATACACTGGGGAATTCTCCTGTAGCAGCCACTCTGGCTAATTCCCCACCCAGCCAGGCAGTGATCCTGAGGTTGAGTGGAAGGCCCTGCGCACCCCCATAGCACTGGGAAGGAAGGGTGTGCTCCCAAACCCGTGGGAATGAGGCGGTGTGGCTGAGCTCAGGGCCCGCACACCAACCCACAGTGGTAACCCCGTCCTACACCCAAGGTGCCAGGCAGATCAGGAAAGGAGAAAAGCCATACCAATTGCCCCTCAGCCTGCTGCAGTCAGCAAGACCAGAAAAACCAGTGTGGCCAGTTTGAAACCAACAAAAGGCTCTTGTGTTTTTCATTGTTGATGTTGTTTTTCAAGTAATTTTTTTTATTTTTTAATTTTTGTTATTTTTTATATTTGAATTCCTTTTTCCTCTCTTTCCTTCTTTCTTGTTTTCTTCCTTCTTCCTTTCTTTCCAATTTCATCTCCTTTCCATCTTCTGTTTTTTTTTTAAATACCCACAAGTGAGACAAAAAAACCTGGACCTGTGAAAAGACCAGAGTAGGACCCAAAGAGGGGGCATCCCAACAGCTGTGACAGTGAGACAAATTTCACTTTGCTATTACAGAGAACCTGCAAGTTATTGCATATTTGTATTATTATTTTTCATTATTCTTACATCTTTTATTTTAATAGTATCTTTGTATTCCTCTTCTTTCTGTGTAGTCTTTTTTGCTTAGTTGGTTATATTGTATCATTTGACAGGTTTTCCCTGTTCTCTCTTTCATAGCGTATTGCTAATTTACTGTCCTTCACTTCATTTGTGTTCCATTAGAACACCACTCAAGGTCCTATACTCCCTAGTCTTCTTATCTAGATCTCATAGATTCTGTCATATAATGGTTATGCTAATATTGTAAATAATAGCTGTTCCATATAACTGTAAATACTACACAACACCCCTCCCAGATCTTAGCCCATTTTACCATTTCCTGAACTTTATTACTATAGTGGTTAACTCTATTCTCTCACACACTACAACTATTTACTATCCTTCACTCTCACCTTACCTCAGAATATGACCTCCCACAACCTCACTGCTTTCTAGATCCAACTCACAATCCTTCCCTGCCCAACAAAAATCTCATCTTCTTTCCACCCTTTCCAAAAATTGGCTAGTTGGGTGGAAGATCACAGTTAACGCTATACATAGTCAAAGGATCTCCTATCTCTTCTCTACCAGCTGCTGCCAGCTAATATCATAGAATACTCTCTTGCTGTCTTAAACCATTTTGCCTTCCCCCTCCAACTGATCACAAAAAACAGTAGGTAGAAGCAGACCAGGATACCCACTGGAAGAGGAAACCCAACAACAAAGGAACCACCCACAGATAACAACAGAAGAAGGTGAAGGAGGGAGTGGAAAAAAAAATATCAATCCAGGAACTATCTAAAAATACAACTAAATAGTGGAGAAACTACGCAGTACAAACAGCTGAAAAACAGCAGGAAAGAATCCTCAAAACCCTGTACACATGGAAGAACCAGCTTCAACAAAATGCACCCTCACCAGCAGAACAAAATACAAGACGTGATGGACAGAGTGACCCTCAGTTAACCAGCTGGTGGGAAGGACCCAACAAAGAAAGACCCAACAACAATCAAAACCCAAAGACAAACACAGAGCCAATGTAAAGGACAGCCCAAGACCAGTAAGCTTGGGAGATCAAGGAGACTGCACCACTGAATCTCAAAGGTATTCTACCACAGAAGTTCACACCATGAACACAGGGAGCCAGAACAGATCAATTTAAGAAGCTCAGGCTAAAAAGAAGAGTCTCATGAACAATGGAAAGGTAAAGAAACAATCCCCAAATAAAAGGAAAGGAGGAAGCTGCAGAAAGAATGCTAAATGAAATCAAAGCAAGTCAACTATCAGGTACTGAGATCAAAGCAATGGTTACCAGGAAGATCAATGAGCTCACAATGACCTACCAGCAACTACAGGGAAGCTACAATGAACTCACTGCAAGCAATATTAACATGAAATAGGAAATAAAAACTATCAACAAGTGTCAAGGGGAAATGAAGGGTACAATTTCTGAACTGAAGAACACAGTAGAAGAAATCAAAAGCAGAAATGATGAAGCAGAAGACCTGATCAGCAAGTTGGAGGACAAAGTAGAAAAAACACCCAGAAAGACCAAGAAAAAGAAAAGAAGTTCAGAAAGAATGAAGAGGGATTAAGGGAAATGCAAGACAATATGGATCGTAATAATTTCTGTATAATAGGGATACCAGAAGGAGAAGAAGAAGAGCAAAGGATAGAAAACCTATTTGAAAAAGTAATGATGGAAAACTTCCCTAATCTGAGGAGAGAAAAAGTCACACAAATCCAGGAAACACAGAGAGTCCCATTCAAGAGGAACCCAAAGAGGCCGCTTCAAGACACATCACAATTAAAATGGCAAAATTCCAAGACAAAGAGAGAATCTTAAAGGCAGCAAGGGAGAAAAAGAAAGTAACATATAAGAGAACCCTGATAAGGTTAGCAGCTGACTTCTCAATGGAAACACTCCAAGCCAGAAGAGAATGGGAAGAAATATTCCAAGTAATAAGAACCAGAGGCCTGCAGCTGAGACTATTTTACTCAACAAGGCTTTCAATCAAGATAGAAGGCCAAATAAGGAGCTTCCCAGAAAAAAAATGTCTAAAGAAATACACCTCTACCAAACCAGCTCTGCAAGAGATGCCAAAGGGACTGCTTTAAGAAAAGGAAGGAAAAGAAAGAGAGAGGAACGCAGGTACGAAATGGCAATGAATGAGTACCTATCAATAATTACCTTAAATGTAAATGGATTAAATGCCCCAACCAAAAGACATAGATAGCTGAGTGGATAAGAAAGTATGACCCACACATATGCTGCCTACAAGAGACCCACCTCAGGACAAAAGACCTACATAGACTCAAAGTCAAGGGCTGGAAACAAATTTTCCAACCAAATGCACAGGAAAAAAAAAAGTCGGGGTAGCAATATTCATATCAGACAAAACAGACTTCAAAAGAAGTGCCATAAAGAGAGACCCAGAAGGTCACTTCCTAATACTCAAGGGAAGAATACACCAAGAAGACATAAACATCATAAATATATATGCACCCAACATAGGAGCACCCAAATACATAAAGAAAATCATAGAGGACTTCCAGAAAGCTATTGACAGCAACACAATTATAGTAAGGGATTTAAACACCCCGCTGTCAAAAATGGACAGATTTTCCAAACAAAAAATCAACAAAGATATTGTGGCATTGAAAAATACCCTAAATGAAATGGACTTAACTGATATATAGAGAGCCCTTCATCCCAAAGAAGCTAAATACACATACTTTTCAAAGCACATGGAACATTTTCAAAGATAGACCACATGATAGGACACAAAACAAGCCTCAACAAATTCAAGAAAACTGAAATCATACCAAGCATTTTCTCTGACCACAAAGGGACTGAAACTAGAAACCAACCTCAAGGGGAAAAACCCAAAAGCCTCAAAATCATAGAGATTGAATAGCATGCTATTAAACAATGAATGGGTCAAGAATGAAATTAGGGAAGAAATCAAAAAGTTTCTGGAAACAAAAGAAAATTACCTCACAACAACCCAAAACTTATGAGACACAGCAAAGGCAGTCCTCAGAGGGAAGTTCATAGCAATACAGGCCTACCTAAAAAAGATAGAAATATTTCAAACAAACAACCTAACCCTACACCTACAAGAACTCGAGGAGCAACAACAAAGACAGCCCCGAGCAAGTAGAAGGAAGGAAATAACCAAGATCAGAGCAGAATTAAATGACATAGAGACTAAAAGCACAATTCTAAGGATCAATGAATCCAGGAGCTGGATCTTTGAAAACATAAACAGAATCGACAAGCCTTTAAGCAGGCTCATCAAGAAAATAAGAGAGAGGACCCAAATAAACACAATCAGAAACAAAAGAGGAGAGATTACAACTGACACTACAGAAATACAAAGGATTGTAAGAAATTACTATGAAGAACTGTATGCCAAGAAATTTGAAAACCTAGGTGAAATGGACAAATTTCTAGGAAAATATAATCTCCCAAAACTGAATGAAGAAGAAGCAGAAAGCCTGAACAGACCAATAACAGCAGATGAAATTGAAGCAGTAATAAAAAAACTCCCGACACACAAAAGCCATGGACCAGATAGTTTCACAGGAGAATTCTACAAAGCATTTAAGGAAGAGCTAATCCTTATCCTTCACAGAGTATTCAAAAAAATCCAAAATGATGGAAGACTCCCAAACTCTTTTTATGAAGCCAGCATCATCCTAGTCCCAAAATCAGATAAAGACACAACAAAGAAAGAAAACTTCAGGCCAATATCACTGATGAACATAGACACTAAAATCCTTAACAAAATATTGGCAAACTGCATCCAAAATACATAAAAAAAGATCATACATCGTGACCAAGTGGGATTCATCCCAGGGATGCCAGGTTGGTTCAATATTTGCAAATCAGTAAATGTAATATATCACATAAACAAAAGCAAAAACAAAAATCACATGATCATATCAATAGATGTGGAAAAAGCATTTGATAAGGTACAACACCCATTTATGATAAAAACACTCAGCAAAGTGGGAACAGAGGGAGCATTCCTCAACATAATAAAGGCCATATATGAGAGACCTACAGCCAACATCATACTCAATGGGCAAACACTAAAATCTTTTCCACTAAGATCAGGAACAAGACAAGGATGTCCACTTTCACCACTTCTGTTCAATGTAGTATTGGAATTTTTAGCCACAGAGATTAGACAAGAAAAGGAAATAAAAGGCATCCAAATTGGAAAGGAAGAAACAAAACTATCATTGTTTGCAGATGACATGATAGTATACATAGAAAATCCTACAGACTTGGCCAAAAAGCTGCTCGACCTTATAAATGAATTTGGCCAAACAGCAGGATACAAAGTCAATATCCAGAAATCAAAGGCATTTTTATATACCAACAATGAAACAGCAGAAGCAGAAATCAAGAAAAAAAATCCCATTACATATAGCAGAAAGAAAAATAAAATACCTAGGAATAAACTTAACTGAGGAGGTAAAAAACCTGTATGGAGAAAACTACACAACACTGAAGAAAGAAATCAGGGAAGACACAAACAAATGGAAACATATTCCATGTTCATGTATCGGAAGAATTAACATCATCAAAATGTCCATACAACCCAAAGCAATTTAAAAATTCAATGCAATACCTATTAAAGTACCAATTGCATATTTCACAGACATAGAACAAACATTTCAAAAATGTATATGGAACCATAAACAATCCCAAATAGCTGCAGCAATTTTGATAAAGAAGAACAAAGTAGGAGGGATCACAATACCTGACACCAAACTGTATTACAAGGCCACTGTAATCAAAACAGCTTGGTACTGGTATAAAAAACAGGCACTGGCATAAAACCAGTGGAAAAGAACAGAGAACCCAGAAATAAACCCAAGTCTCTATGGTCAATTAATATTCAACAAAGGGGGCAGCAACATAAAATGGAGTAAAAATAGCCTCTTCAACAAGTGTTGTTGGGAGAACTGGATAGCCACGTGCAAAAAAATGAAACTCAAGCACCAACTTACACCATACACAAAAACAAATTCAAGGTGAACAAAGAATTTAAATATAAGTTGTGACACCATTAAAGTCCTAGAGGAGAACATAGGCAGGAAAATCTCAGATATTTCACACAGCAGCATTTTTACTGATATGTCCCCTAAAGCAATGGACATAAAGGAAAGAATAAACAAATGGGATCTCATCAAACTAAAAACCTTCTGCACAGCCTAAGAAAAGAGTATTAAAATAAGAAGAGAACCAACTATATGGGAAAACATATTTGCCAATGATCCCTCAGACAAGGGTTTAATCTCCAACATATATAAAGAACTTACACGACCCCACTCTAAGAAGACAAGCAACCCAATTAAAAAATGGGCAAAGGACTTGAACAGACACTTCTCCAAGGAGGACATACATAGGATCCAGAGACACATGAAAAGATATTCAATATCGCTAGCTATCAGAGAGATGCAAATTAAAACCACAATTAGATACCACTTCACACCAGTCAGAATGGCCATCATAAACAAAGCAACAAACAACAAGTGTTGGAGAGGTTGTGGAGAAAAGGGGACCCTGGTGCACTGTTGGTGAGATTGCAGACTGGTACAACCACTATGGAAAGCAGTATGGAATTTTCTAAGAAAACTAAAAATGGATCTACCTTTTGACCCAGCAATTCCACTGCTAGGATTATATCCCAAGAACCCTGAAACACCAGTCCAAAAGAACCTATGCACCCCAGTGTTCACAGCAGCACAATTTACAATAGCCAAGTGTTGGAAGCATCCTAGGTACCCATCAGTAAATGAATGGATCAAAATCTATGGTATATTTACAAAATGGAATTATATGCACAGGAAGAAGGAAGGAACTCCTACCTTTTGCAACAGCATGGGTGGAACTGGAGAGCATCATTGCTAAGTGAAATAAGCCAGGCAGTGAAAGACAAATACCATATGATCTCACC
Organism: Anoura caudifer; assembly: GCA_004027475.1. NCBI lineage: Eukaryota > Metazoa > Chordata > Mammalia > Chiroptera > Phyllostomidae > Anoura > Anoura caudifer. Next base: position 89,220 of record PVKU01006262.1, read on the forward strand.
TTTAACAGGAACCTAATCAACAAAACAAACAAACAAGCAAAATATAACCAAAGATACTGAAATTGAGAACAGACTGATAGTCACCAGAAGGGAGAGGGAAGGGAATTTCAGGGGAAAAGGGGAAGGGTTTACAGGAACAAGCATAAAGAACACATGAATAAAACCTAGGGGGGTGGAAATGGGAGGGAGGAGGGGAGGGCTGGGGCGGAGGGCTGGGATGGGAGTAAAACACAGAAAACTGTACAAGAATAACAATTAAAATAAGATTTTAAAAAATAAAATATACATATCTTTGAGACAACAATTTCATCCTTGGAAATACATCCTATAAAATTTTAAAAAAATAAAAATCAAATTGCTAAAGAAAACAAAAAATTTATGGAATATACTGTTGCTTGCCTACATTTAATCTATTTCCTGCTTTTACCCTTTAAACACAAAATCAGTTTCTGTTAAGTAATTTAAAAGTAAGAGCTGACACTTCAGTAGTGTTTACCCTGTGTTCTTAGTAGTTCACATCTTAAACTTTACCAGTGCTTATGATGTAAGTACTGTTAACACCCCCACTACAAACGAGGAAAGTGAGTTGGTTACCTTGTTAAATTCACAGAGCAGGTAAACAGCGGAGATGGGAAGTGACTGTGGGCAGTGGAGAATATCTGTCTTGTTAACCATTACACCCTTCTCAAATTCAGCCTGTTTAGCTAGGCAAAGTTAATTTTCTACAATTTCAAGGGTCTCCTGATTAGTAATCACTATCATCCCAACCACACTGCAAATCACTAAATGGCATTTCTTGGGAACCATGAACAACCTAAGTTGGACCAATCAGACTGAAGAGAAGAATGTTTTCTCCATGGTAGGAAAGGAGGTTTACTCCAGAACCAGGGTACATGTTACTGGTGAAGATGAAGGCAGCCTTCTGCCAATCATGAAGGAAGCCACTCTGAGGACAAAGCCCGCATGAAGAAAAACTGAAGAGCCAAAAGAATCATGAAAGCATGAGGCTGGAGCTCCTATTTTGCTGTACTCTCAGCCTGCTGTGTTTCTGTACTTTCTTCTGTGTTAGATAACAAATTCCCTTATTATTTAAGCCAATTTGAATCAGGGTGTTTCTTTCTTATACCCGACATCATCCTGACAAATACCATATAATTATACACCTTATTTACAAATTCTAAAACCTTAACTGTTGTTGTTTAATCTAACCCAGGTTTTCCCTCTGCCCTGATCCCAAGACCTGTTGTAATACAATATTTAATTAACACCCTCTGAATCTTACTTCTGAGTCATTTATTTTTCAGGACACTCATCATTTGACAAAGATTTATTGATCACTTACTCTAACTGAGGCATTGTGAGGCCCTAGTTTAGTGAGATAAATGAGTCAAATCCCTACCCTCACAGAATTAATGTCTAGGAAAAAGAGAAAGTTAAATAAATCAACAATTAACATAATCTGCAATGTTGTTATAATATATGAACACTGTGGAGGGCAGGTTGTATGCACTGTGAGAGCATAGAGAATGGAAGCTCTGAAATGATTTGGAGGACTTTATGAAGACTTCACAGAAGAGGTAACATTTTATTTGGATCCTGAAGGATTACTAGGAGTTTTACCATACAGAAAAGGCATCCTAGGCAGCAGGGAAAACATGATCACCAGCATATAGCTATGCAAGTGTTAGGAATGTTTGAAAAAGGCAGAGAGCTCCAAATGATGATGTGTGTCCAAAACGTAAAAAAAGAAAGAAGTTCTCGGGCTAGTCTAGACCTGGTCAGTCTCAAAAGTCCTTCTAGATTTTTGTTCTTATACTTCAAGTAGCTTAACACTCTTGTTTACTTCAGCCACCATTGTCCTCTGTTGCATTAATAGAGCTAAATAAAGGGTTGAAACTGTGTTTACTGGCTTTTCTATTTTTCCATATAAGACCAGAGTCAAAAGACTCAAGAGATGTATTTAATTACCATTATGGTGTTTGTGAGACTCTGATATTTGTGAAATCCTGTGGCTACTTTCTTGACAATCATAATTTCTCATTATGATTTTTCAAATGCTTCATTGTTGCTTTACTGATTTTTCTAAGCTTCTCATCCACAATTAGTTTTGAGTTATTACTGGAAATTTGCTGGTTATTTAAATCAAACTGTTAATTTATCAACTTCTGGTAAATCCAATTCATTTAGTTCCTGGTTAGGGTACATACACAGGTTGTGAGTTTGATCCCTGACTAGGGTACGTACAAGAAAGTAATCTCTCTCTCTCTCTCTCTCTCAAAGCAATGAAAAAATGTCCTTGGGTGAGGATAAAAATTACATAAATATGTAAATAAAGATACTATTGAAAATCTACATTTTGAACAAATTCAGAAATACTTAGAGGGCTTTAAATTTGTCTTTAAAAATAGAATTTGGCACAGGCGAATGTGAAACTAATCTGAAGCAGCAAACTAAAATAACAAAAGAAAAGGAATCTAAATATGCAAAAGAAAATTCTAGAACTAGAATTCAAAGAACTACAAAATCTAAGTAGGCAAATCATCAGTTTGGAAATTGAAACAACAATCAAAACTTCCAAAAAAGTGAAAGTCCAGAGCCAGATGGCTTCACTAGTGAATTCTACCAACATTCAAAGAAGATTTAATACCCATCCTTCTCAAACTCCCCTAAAAAATTGATGAAGAGGCCAATATTATCCTGATACAAAAACCTGTCAAGGATAACACAAAAAAGTAAGCTACAGGCAATATTTCTGATCAATACAGATGCAAAAATCCTAAACAAAATGCTAGCAAATCAAATGTAACAATATATTAAAAAATAATACATTAAGATCAAATGGGATTTATTCCAGGGTTACAACGATGGTTCAACATGTGCAAATCAATCAATGTAACACAACACATTAACAAAATAAAATATAAAAAAACATGTGATTATATTAATAGATGCACAAAGAGCATTTAACAAGATACAATATCCATTTATGATTGAAACTATGAAATAAGTATAGAAGGTAAGTACCTTGACATAATAAAGGCCATATGTGACAAACCCTCAATTAATATCATACTCAGTGGTAAAAAACTGAAAGCTTTTCCTCTAAGATCAGAACAAGATAAGGTTTCCCATTTGCACCACTGCTTTTCAACTTAATATTGGAAGTCCTAGCCAGAGCCACTAGGCAAGAAAAAGAAATAAAAGACATCCAAATGGGGAATAAGAAGTAAAATTGTCACTTTTGGCAGATGACATGATTCTAAATGAAGAAAATCTAAATGACTCCACCAAAAAAACTATTAGAAACAATAAGTACAGTTGCCAGGAGGCAAAATCAATGTACAAAATTTCATTGCATTCTTATGTACTCACAATAAAATTTTATTTAGACATGGAAATTTTTAAAAGACATGGAAAAGGCAATTCTTTTTGCAATTGCAAAAACCAGGAATAAACAAAGGATGTGAAGGATCTATACACTGAAAACTATAAAGCATTATTAAAAGAAATTTTAAAAAAACACAAAGATATGAAAAGATATTCTGTGTTCATGGATTGGAAGAATGGCCATATTACCTACCCAAAGCAATATACAGATTTGAGGCAATCTTCATCAACACCCCAATGGCATTTTTTATAGAAATAGAACAAAAAATGATCATATTTGTATGGAACTACAAAAGACCCCAATAGCCAAAGCAATCCTGAGGAAAAGAAGAACAAAGCCAGAAGTATCACACTTCCTCACTTCAAATTAAACCACAAAGTGACAATAATTACAACAGCATTGTACTGAAAGAAAAACAGACACACAGACCAAAGGAACAGAATTGAGAGCCCAGAAATAAACCCACATGGATATGGGCAAATAATCTTTGACAAAGGAGCCAAAAACATACAATGGAGAAATGAAAATCTCTTTAATAAACAGTGCTGGGAAAATAAAAAAGCTACATGCAAAAGAATGAAACTAGACTGCTATTTATTACCATACATAAAAATTAACTCAAAATAGATCAAAACATAAATATAACACTGGAAACAGTAGATTAGATAGAAGAAAACATAGTTACCAAACTTATGGGCCTTGGTCTTAGGGAGAAATTTATGAACTTGACTCCTAAGGCAAGGGAAATAAAAGCAAAAATAAATGAATAGGACTACATCAAACTAAAAACCTTCTGCACAGCAAAAGAAACCACCAACAAAACAAAAGAGTCAACCAACCAAACAAAAGAAGATATTTGCAAAAAATACCTAAGATTAGGGGTTAATATCCAAAAAATATAAAGAACTTATAAATCTCAACAACAACAACAAAAAAAAACAAGCAATTCAATTAAGAAATGGGCAGAGGACCCGAACAAACATGTTTCCCAAAATGACATACAAGTGGCGAACAAATATATGAAAAGATGCTCAACTTCAGTAACTACTAGGGAAATACAAATTAAAACTACAGTTAGATGCCACCTATTTTATGTTGCTGCCTTCTTTGTCAACTATTAATTGACTGTAGACACTTGGGTTTATTTCTGGGCTCTCTGTTCGACTCCACTGGTCCATGTGCATGTTTTTATGCCAGTACCAGGCTGTTTTGAGTACAGTGGCCTTGTAATACAGTTTGGTGTCAGGTATTGTGATCCCTCCTACTTTGTTCTTCTTTCTCAAAATTGCTGCAGCTATTTGGGATTGTTTATGGTTCCATATAAATTTTTGAAGTGTTTGTTCTATGTCTGTGAAATATGCCATTGGTATTTTAATAGGTATTGCATTGAATTTGTAAATTGCTTTGGGTAGTATGGACATTTTGATGATGTTAATTATTCTGATCCATGAACATGGTATATGTTTCCATTTGTTTGTGTCTTCCCTGATTTCTTTCTTCAGTGGTGTGTAGTTTTCTGTGCACAGGTCTTTTATTCCTTGGTTAGGTTTATTCCTAGGTATTTTATTTTTCTTTCTGCTATATGTAATGGGATGTTTTTCTTGATTTCTGCTTCTGCTGTTTCATTGCTGGTATACAAAAATGCCTTTGATTTCTGGACACAGACTTTGTATCCTGCTGTTTGGCCAAATTCATTTATTAGGTCAAGAAGCTTTTGGGCCGAGCCTATAGGATTTTCTATGTACACTATCATGTCATCTGCAAACAATGATAGTTTTGTTTCTTCCTTTCCAATTTGGATGCCTTTTATTTCCTTTTCTTGTCTAATTGTTGCAGCTAAGACTTCTAATACTATACTGAATAGAAGTGGTGAAAGTGGACATCCTTGTCTTGTTCCTGATCTTAGTGGAAAAGATTTTAGTGTTTGCCCATTGAGTATGATGTTGGCTGTAGGTCTCTCATATATGGCCTTTATTATGTTGAGGAATGCTCCCTCTGTTCCCACTTTGCTGAGTGTTTTTATCATAAATGGGTGTTGTACCTTATCAAATGCTTTTTCCACATCTATTGATATGATCATGTGATTTTCGTTTTTGCTTTTGTTTATGTGATATATTACATTTACTGATTTGCAAATATTGAACCAACCTGGCATCCCTGGGATGAATCCCACTTGGTCACGATGTATTATCTTTTTAATGTATTGTTGGATGCAGTTTGACAATATTTTATTAAGGATTTTAGTGTCTATGTTCATCAACGATATTGGCCTGAAGTTTTCTTTCTTTGTTGTGTCTTTATCTGATTTTGGGATTAGGATGATGCTGGCTTCATAAAAAGAATTTGGGAGTCTTCCAATATTTTGGATTTTTTTTGGCATAGTTTGTGAAGGATAGGGGTTAACTCTTCCTTAAATGCTTTGTGGAATTCTCCTGTGAAACTATCTGGTCCAGGGCTTTTGTGTGTCAGGAGTTTTTTGATTACTGCTTCAATTTCATCTACTGTTATTGGTCTGTTCAGGCTTTCTGCTTCTTCTTTATTCAGTTTTGGAAGATTATATTTTTCTAGAAACTTCTCCATTTCACCTAGGTTTTCAAATTTCTTGGCATACAGTTCTTCATAGTAATTTCTTACAATCCTTTGTATTTCTGTGGTGTCAGTTGTAATCTCTCCTCTTTCATTTCTGATTGTGTTTATTTGGGTCCTCTCTCTTATTTTCTTGATGAGCCTGCTTAAAGGTTTGTCGATTTTGTTTATGTTTTCAAAGAACCAGCTCCTGGATTCATAGATTCTTAGAATTGTGCTTTTAGTCTCTATCTCAATTCTGCTCTGATCTTGGTTATTTCCTTCCTTCTACTTGCTCTGGGTTGTCTTTGTTGTTGTTCCTCAAGTTCTTGTAGGTGTAGGGTTAGGCTGTTTGTTTGAAATGTTTCTACTTTTTTTAGGCATGCCTGTATTGCTATGAATTTCCCTCTGAGGACTGCTTTTGCTGTGTCCCATAAGTTTTGGGTTGTTTTGAGGTAATTTTCTTTTGTTTCCAGAAACTTTCTGATTTCTTCCTTAATTTCATTCTTGACCCATTCATTGTTCAATAGCATGCTATTCAATCTCCATGATCTTGAGGCTTTTGGGTTTTTCCCCTTGAGGTTGGTTTCTAGTTTCAGTCCCTTTGTGGTCAGAGAAAATGCTTGGTATGATTTCATTTTCAAACAAATTCAATGCTTGAATTTGTTGAGGCTTGTTTTGTGTCCTATCATGTGGTCTATCTTTGAAAATGTTCCATGTGCATTTGTAAAGAATGTGTATTTAGCTTCTTTGGGATGAAGGGCTCTCTATATATCAGTTAAGTCCATTTCATCTAGGGTGTTGTTCAATGCCCCAATATCTTTGTTGATATTTTGTTTAGAAGATCTGTCCATTTTTGACAGTTGGGTGTTTAAATCCCCTACTATAATTGTGTTGCTGTCAATATCTTTCTTGAAGTCCTCTAAGATTTTATTTACGTATTTGGGTGCTCTTATGTTGGGTGCATATATATTTATGATGTTTATGTCTTCTTGGTGTATTCTTCCCTTGAGTATTATGAAGTGACCTTCTGGGTCTCTCTTTATGGCCCTTCTTTTGAAGTCTATTTTGTCTGATATGAGTATTGCTACCCTGGCTTTTTTTCCTGTGCACCTGGTTGGAAAATTTGTTTCCAGGCCTTCACTTTGAGTCTGTGTAGGTCTTTTGTCCTGAGATGGGTCTCTTGTAGGCAGCATATGTGTGGGTCATACTTTCTTATCCATTCAGCTATTCTATGTCTTTTGATTGGAGCATTTAATCCATTTACATTTAAGGTAATTATTGATAGGTGCTGATTCATTGACATTTTGGTACCTATGTTCCTCTCCCTCTCTCTCTTTCTTTTCCTTCCTTTCCTTAAAGCAGTCCCTTTAGCATCTCTTGCAGAACTGGTTTGGTGGAGGTGTATTCTTTTAGACTTCTTTTGTCTGGGAAGCTCCTTATTTGACCTTCTATCTTGATTGAAAGCCTTGCTGGGTAAAGTAGTCTTGGTTGGAGGCCTTTGGGTCTCATTACTTCGAATATTTCTTTCCATTCTCTTCTGGCTTGGAGCATTTCAATTGAGAAGTCAGCTGCTAACCTTATCAGGGCCTCCCTTGTACGTTACTTCCTTTTTCTCCCTTGCTGCCTTTAAGATTCTCTGTCTTGGAATTTTGCCATTTTAATTGTGATGTGTCTTGAAATGGCCTCCTTGGGTTCCTCTTGATTGGAACTCTCTGTGTTTCCTGGATTTGTGTGACTTTTTCTATCCTCAAATTAGGGAAGTTTTCCATCATTACTTTTTCAAATAGGTTTTCTATCCCTTGCTCTTCTTCTTCTCCTTCTGGAATCCCTATTATATGGATATTATTACATGTCATATTGTCTTGCATTTCTCTTAATCCCTCTTCATTCTTTCTGAACCTCTTTTCCTTTTCTTGGTCTTTCTGGGTGTCTTTTTCTCCTTTGTCCTCCAACTCACTGATCCGATCTTCTGCTTCATTGATTCTGCTTTTCATTCCTTCCACTGTGTTCTTCAGTTCAGAAATTGTACCCTTCATTTCCCCTTGACCCTTGTTTTTATTTCCTCTTTCATGTTAATATAGTTTGCAGTGAGTTCATTGTAGCTTCCCTGTAGTTTCTGGTAGATCTTTGAGAGCTCATGGAGCTTCCTGAAAACCATTGCTTTGAACTCAAAATCTGATAGTTGAGTTGCCTCCATTTCATTTAGCATTCTTTCTGGGGCTTCCTCCTTTTCTTTCACTTGGGGATTGTTTCTTTGTCTTTCCATTGTTTGTGAGACTCTTCTTGTCAGTCTCAGCTTCTTCAATTGATGTGTTCTGGCTCCCTGGGTTTATGGTGTGAACTTCTGTGGTAAAATACCTGTGAGATTCAGTGGAGCAGTGTCCTTTGGGTTTCCTGGTGTTCACAGCTTCCACTGTTTCAGCTGTTGGGATGCTCCCTTTTTGGGTCCAAATGTGTTTTTTTCACAGTTCCAGGCCTTTTTTTTTGTCTCACCTAGGATCAGGGGTGTGAGCTCTGGGTGTTTTACAAAGCCCCCTCTTCAGATTGCAGGGCCACTGGTCACAGAGCTGCCTCCTGTTCTGGACTCAAGGCCGCCCCCAGTCACTCGGCCACCCCCAGTCACAGAGCCGCCCCCGGTTGCAAAGCCTCCTCCAGTTTCAGGGCCTCCCCCATTTGCATAGCCACCCCTGGTCACTCAGCCACCCCCGGTCGCAGGGCCACCCCTGGTCGCAGAGCCTCATGCAGTCGCAGGGCTGCCCCTAGTCGTAGAGCTGTCCCCAGTCCTGGTCCCAGGGCCTCCTCCGGTCACAGGGTCGCCTCCGGTCGCGGGGCCTCCTCTGGTCGCCAATCTGGGTGAATCGTTGTCGGACTCCCACACAATTCAATTTTCTCTCTGTCCTGGTTGGGTTTTCTTTTTTTTGTTGTTGTTGTTCTATATTTTTGTTGTTCTTAATCTTGGTTGTGAGAGGAGGGACAGCATGCCCAGCTATGCCTCCATTTTGGCCAGAAGTCTGGTAACTATATATTTTTAAAAGGTTGCATAGAGAATAGTTATGTCTGGCTACTAATCCCTTACATTTTAGCTGTACCTCTAGTGACATGACACTAATTGTTACCATCTCCCCAAGCCCTGACCCATGCCCATTACTTTTTAATTTTTATTATAACTTTTAATTTTTGTTATAACTTTTGGGTAGAGACAGCTAGACCCTGTTAAATCTGGATTGAAGGAAACCTGACCCGATAAGAAGGGGATTAATTTGATTGGAAAGGCCATGTGGGTGGGCCCTAACAATGATATCAAACTGACTGAGGGCTCTTTGCCACACTCAGTCTCATCAAAGTCCAGATCTTGACATCGATCAACCAATGGTCTTGGATCTTCAATGTTAGTGTAGTAAAGAACTTAAGTCAGCACATTTTGTTTTAGTTTCTGTTACCACACTTACTTGACATTTGCTTGGTGCTTCTATACAAGGAAGTTCTAAATTATGATTAACATAAAGGTCCTGTGGCAATGTGAAAATGAACAATAACCATGTTTTGTGTTGCTGTTGTAAACTGTGGTTCTCTCAGCTCTTATGAGACTGTGCATTACAGCCTCTGTTAGAATCCAGGATAAGGCTCCTGTAATCCTGCAGCTGTGTGATGAACTTTCTAATTGCTATGTTTTTGTTGGTCTTGAACTGGGAAAATTTTGTCATTTTACCTGTTAGAAAATGATGATGTTTCTAAAAAATCATTAATTTTTATAAGCCAGTAAGTCTAGCAAATACAACTTTATCAACTTCTCACTGCCTGCAAAGGCTTGACAAAGGTTCACAGTGGAAGCCATACAAAGGAAAAGGTATCAGGATATTCTTCTCCTATGCAAACTGAAAATGCATTCATCGCCTGTAGAGAGATAAACCGGCTGTTTCTGATTAATAATATTTCCTTTCTTTTCTATTTTTAAAGAATGGATCTGAGGTCTTACCTGATATAAGTGATTTAATTAACTCAAAATAAAGAAAGGTATTTGTGTTAGTTTTATTTTTCCATTTGAATTGGTTCATATTTTTATAATTTTAGAATAAAGCACCAATGCTAATCCAAAATATTGGCATTAATGAGAGGAAGAGAAAGTCTCTTAATTTAATAAATCTTTATTGCAATCTGCTATACATTGCTATGTGCAAAGGGCATCTGAACAAGAGTATGACACTGGGTATGAATATAAACGAGGAAGAGTGAGGGAGGGCTTGTGATGAACAAATGTCAGCTCATCAGAATCCAACTACTAGAAATTATTAATAAGTATACATTCCCCCAAGCATTTTCCAGATATTGTAAGGGCTGATGTGATATATTTATATATACATATCTCGCATAGCTTTGATTAAAGAGAGACCCCTATGAATGGGGACATTTGTTGTTCTGCACTCTAAGGATAGAGGTAAGTAATAAACTTCCAGACTGTGTCCTGGCCTTAAAACATACATTTTTTTTCTGTTTGTTTTTTTTTTATTCTTGTTCAATTAGAGTTTTCTCACATTTTTCCCCATTGTTCTCCCCTGCCCCACCCAAAACCCACTCCCACAGTCAATCTCCACCCCATCATCCATGCCCATGTGTCCTCTATACATATTCCTTGACTTGCCTCTTCTATTTTCCCCTATTATCCCCCTCCCTTCTCCCCTCTGGTCATTGTCAGTTTGTTCTTTATTTTCATGTCTTTGGTTCTATTTTGCTTGTTTGTTGTGTTGATTAGGCTCATCTTATAGTATTTATCTTTCACCATCTGGCTCATTTCACATAGCATAATACTCTCCAGTTCCATCCATGTTGTTAAGAAGGGTAGAAGTTCCTTCTCTCTTTCTGATATGTAGTATTCTGTTGTGTAAATGTACTACAGTTTTTTGATCCACTCATTTACTGATGGGCACTTAGGCTGTTTCCAGCACTTCACTATTATAAATTGTTCTGTTATGAACATTGGGGTGCATGGGTTCTTTTGAATTAGTGTTTCAGGATTCTTAGGGTATAATGCCAGCAATGGAATCACTGGATCAAAAGGCAGTTTCATTTTTAGGTTTTTGAGGAAATTCCATTCTGTTTTCCACAGTGGCTGCACCAGTTTGCATTCCCAACAGTTCACTAGGGTTCCCTTTCCTCCACAACCTCACCAGCACTTGTTGTTTGTTGATTTGTTTGTGATGGCCATTCTGACAGGTGTGAAGTGGTATCTCATTGTGGTTTTCATTTTCATTTCTCTGATGGCTAGTGATGCTGAGCATCCTTTCATATGTCTCTGGGCCTTCTGTATGTCGTCCTTGGAGAGGTGTGTGCTCAGATGTTTTGCCCAATTTTTGATTGGATTGTTTGTCTTCCTAGAGTGGAATCACATGAGTTCTTTATATATTTTGGAGATCAAACCCTTGTGTGAGGCATTATTGGCAAATTCGTTATCCCATACAGTTAGTTCCCTTTTCTCCCTTTTCCTTTTGTTGTTTTCCTTTGCCATGCAGAAACTTTTTAATTTGATATAGTCCCATTTGTTTATTCTTTTTTTTATATCCCTTGCCCTAGGGGAGGTATATGTGACAATATTGCTGCATGGAATATCTGAAATTTTCCTGTTTTTGTTCTCCTCTAAGACTTTTAAGGTATCATGTGTTATATTTAAATCTTTTATCCATCTTGAGCTTATTTTGGTGTATGGTATAAGTTGGTGGTCTAGTTTCCAAATCAGATAAAGACACAACAAATAAATTATAGGCCAATATCTCTGATAAACATAGATAATAACATACTCAGCAAAATCTCAGTAAACTGGGTTCCAGCAATTCATTACAAAGATCATACAACAAGATCAAGTGGGATTCATCCCAGGGATGCAAAGTTGGTTCAATATCCACAAATCAGTAAATGTAATACATTACAAAAACAAAATGAATAACAAAAAACACATGATCATACAAATAGATGCTGAAAACCATTTGATAAAGTACAACACCCATTTATGATAAAAACACTCAGCAAAGTATGAGTAGAGAGAGCATACCTCAACATAATAAAGGTCATATACAAGAAACCTATAGCCAACATCATACTTAACAGACAAAAACTAAAAGCTTTTCCCCTAAGATCAGGAATATGACAAATGTTTACCACTTCTATTCAACATAGTATGTAAATTCCATGTTGAATAGATCCACAATGATCAGATTAGAAAAAGAAATCAAAGGCATCCAAATTGAAAAGGAGGAGGTAAAACTGTCATTGTTTGCAGATGACGTGATAATGTCATAGACTCCACCAAAAAACTACTCAACCTAATAAGTGAATTTTCCAAAACAGCAGGATACAAAGTCAATATTCAACAATCAAAGGCATTTTTGTATACCACTGACAAAATATCAGAAACAGATATTAGAAAAAATTCCATTTACTATAGCAACAACAAAAATAAAATACTTAGGAATAAACTTAACCAAGGTGGTAAAAGATGTATACTCAGAAAACTACAGAAGAGTGAAAGAAGAAATAATTGGAAGCATATAACATTATCATTGATTAGAAGAATTAACATCATTAAAATGTCCATACTATCCAAAGCAATCTATAGATTCAATGCAATCCCCATCAAAATAACAATGACCCATTTCACCAATATAGAATAAATATTTCAAAAATTTATATGGTAGCATATCATCTTAATCTCCACCTTCATCTATGTCTTCAAGTCTAAGAAAAGCTCACTGACATTGAGGCTTGCAGGATTATTAGTCAGAAATAAATACATAAATAAATCAGTGATTATCACTAGCCTGGCAATCCGAGAAAGCAGGAAAGTTGACGAACACATTTTTAGCTACTTATCATATTCTGCCTTCCAGAATTATTTTGTTGCCTTACCACTCCTATCGTAGCATGGAAGACATCCTTCCTCACCCCCCACCCCATCACCACCATATCTAGCACTGGATATGGTAACATGGGTTGGGTCTCAATATTTCTGGAGTTGAATTCCCCACCTTGTTTTTCACAGCTCTGAGAATCATAGTCTGTTGAAATTAGAAGGGATCATCATATTCAACACAGTAGTTCTACAGTCTAGGAAAGGAAGGCACCGAGAGATTGACTTTATGAAGTCATACAGTTTGGGGGCTAGAACCCACCTGTCCTGTCTCAGGGCTTCTGGACTCTGCTTTATAAACCTGCAAGTTGTCTCCAGTCATCCCCAAAACTTCATGAGTTTCCTTGATAAAAAGTAATTTTATTTGTATTTAAATTTTTAATAAAACTACTACTAAATATAATAAGAAATAATCAGGAAAAATAATGAGGTGTCATAATTTAAAAAAATAAGGGCAGAGGACTGTTGGTTGAGCAGGAACATTTTTTTTTTTTTTTTGAGACCAAAGCTTCTATCATCTGAAATAAACAAGTTTTCCTGTTTCAAACTGAAAAATAAAAGAAAAATGGAGAAAAAAAGATGTTGAGTGATTGTACTACCAAAAAGGCCTCCTCTCAAAAGGGAGATCACATGAAGAACACAAGGAGATGGACACAAGTACACAAAAGTAGGAAACCTAGATATGTATATGGCCATTTGTCACAATTTGTCTTTGTCCAGAAGCAAGATTGACTAAATGAACTTTGCAGGTCTTTCCATAGTAAATTGCTTAGCTAGACTCACAGGAATGCTACTCCTTACACAGGTTTGCAGGGGATTTAAAATACACAAGGAGCTGTGATTATTGACTAGATAAAAATGTTTATCCATCCTACAAAGGGTTTTGAAGAAAACATCTCTCTCAAGTAATCACAGAGGTATGTGGCTGATTTCAAAGTGATCTTTGAACTGTGCTTGTCATCTTAAGTAGCCACATCACAGGTATAAATGTCTATTCTATTTCAAACATTAACAGAAAGAGATTCTACAGCTTTGAGTTAAGTCTATCACAAAAATAGGTGTTATTCCCACTGAATTATGTTTCTGCTGCTAATATGAACTGAAAGTCTAAAGTTTTGGAGTGAAAAATTGGAAAGAAGCAACATGTATCCAACTTGAAGTGAAGAATCAAGTTCTCTCTCACAATTTAATTAAATTATGTCTAAGTTTCATAGAGAAGTTATCTGCCATTCCCTATCTTTAAATTTCTTTATTATGAAATAGAGAGAGTAGCAAAGAAGAAGAAAAAAGTAAATCATGCAGTTTCTGGAAACTTAGCCGCGGCTGTAAATAAGCTATGGACGAGGCTTCCTGGGGCCTTAACAATGTGCTGTATCAAGGAAGCATGTTCTCAAAGAGCCGAGCTAATTAATTTTACCCATGGTTATGAGCCACAACACAGCCAGGGGACGTGACAGATTGGCTTTAGGAGAAAACTATTATTTTTCCTCTGTGACCAATGCTGTAACTCTTGAAATCACAGGTGGGAAAATGTGAGCTCTACCATGCAGTTAAAATGTTGTTTTAAACCAAATGACCAATAACTTTCTTACTGAAATAAAACTTCAGGGAACGACCCCAAGAAGTGAAGGAATACAGACAGTTGTGTTCCATCACAACAGATAGTTGATCCCACATTAGAAGTCTAAAAAAGTTCCTGAGTTCTCAAATAATTTAGAAAGATAGCAATACACAACTTCAATGTTAAATCAAATGCCTTTTTAAAGGGCTTAAAATAAACACAAGTGTTCTTGTAAATATTCTCAAAAAGTATCAAAACACTTACGATCATGGTTGTTTTTCAACAGAAGACAAACATCCAACTGCTGATCCTTTGCAAAGTTAAGCAATATCACTGAGGTGACCAATCTGCTTAATCAGAGGAACATGTTCTTAGAGTCCTATTTTCTGAAGAAAAACAATGATAGAGATTCTCTATCTTTTTTTATTTTTATTTTTATTATTATTTTTTTTTTAAAGAAAAGGCTAACATGGAGGCCTGAGTAGCACAAAGGTCAGGATGGATGAAGAGTAAGAAAATGGAGAAGGCTCTGGTAGAGTTTTGCCCAGGGCTGTCAGTACTCTCCAACTGACAGCAACTCACCATGGGTTCCAAAACAAATGCACCTCCTTCTTTATCACATATTTTTAAAATGCATTTTATGTGTCAACAAATGAAAACCCTGAATGGAATTCAATGTGGAAATTATGTGCCTGTGACCTCTCTTTCTTGCAGATTTCTTCCACGAAGCACATGGCTTCTTTTTCTTCAATTTTATTGTCAACACTATTACTGATGTCCCCATTATCCAGTCCTCTGCCTGCCTCCACATAGCCACTCCTCCCTCTTTCCCCTGGCCATCTCTACACCATTGTCTGTGAGATTATATATATATATATATATATATATATATATATATATATATATATATATATAAAATTTGTCCAGAAGGTATTTAGCCATGTAGTATAAAAAATAGAGGCATTTATTGAAGAAGATGCAAGAAACATTGTACATAGGACAATGATGCCTCAGTCCCCTTCAAAGTAGACACCTTGGGACCTCACACAGTTCTCCCAGTCAGCATTAGCTGCCCCATCATATTTTCCTGAACCTCACTAATGGTTTGAAATCTCTTCCCTTTCCAAGATGATTTCAGTTTGGGGGAAAGCCAGAAGTCACATGGTCTCAAATCTCCGCTATAGCAGGGCTGAGTCACCTGGGTGATTTGATGTTTCAGCAAAAAACTCTGCAAGAGATGTAATGCATGAGTGGGCGCATTTTCATGATGAAGCTGCTATTCACCTGTTGCCCCCTGCTGGCTTTCTGAATCATCTTAGTTTTAATGCAAAATTTGACAAGATTCATTGCTCTACTTGCTCAGTCATTTTTAATGCAACAGCCATGCAGTTCACATGTTCACTCAATGGCATCTACCACCCCCACTAACTAGTACAGCGAAGCCATTATTGTTCACACATATACATTCTAGTCCACTCTGCTTGGCTGCCAGGTTATATCAATGTCACACAAATCTTTCTTGATATATTAACAATGGATGGACTTTTTCTGGACAGAAGAGACATATGCTTAATCCCTTACATATAACCCCATATACAGGGTCCAGCACAAATAATGCCCCTCTTTTATTACAAAATCTTTTATTATAAAATTATGAGGATGTAATTCTGTAACATAATGATCACACTCAAGCACACCATATGACATTTTAGATGAAATGTTCAAGTTAAAACTATAAATTATTGCACCCATATTATTACCCTATCAGCCATACCCAAGCAGGCCTTACTTCTGCTGGACCCAGTATTTATTTGCTAAATCCCTTCACCACCTTTCATTCAGTCTCCCCTACACTGCCCCTCTTACAGCTCTCAGACTGTTCCATGTATCCATGCCTCTGTTTCTATTTTGTTCATCAGTTTATTTTATTCTTTGGATTCCATATATAAGTAAGATCACATGGTATTTGTCTTTCTCTGACTGGCTTATTTCTCTTAGCATAAAAATCTCTAGGTACATCCACGCTGTCACAAAAGATTCCCTTCCTTTTATATCTGTGTTTTAGTCTATTGTGTAAATGCACCACAGCATTTTTATCCACTCATCTACTGGTGGGCACTTTGGGCTGTTTTCAGATCTTGGCTGTTGTAAATAACACTGCTATGAGCATAGGGATGTGTACATTCTTTTCAATTGATGTTTCACAGTTCATAGGATATATTCCTGGAAGTGGGATTGCTGGGTCGAAAGGCAGTTCTACATTTATTTTTTTAAGGATATTACACGCTGTTTTCCATAGTGGCTGTACCAGTCTGCATTCCCCCCAACACTTGTTGTTTGTGACTTATTGATGGTAGCCATTCTGGCAGATGTTGGATGATATTTTATTTTTAAGATCAGGTACTGAGGTAGAGGGAAACATTCTCAAATGGAAGAACTTCCTCCATTTCTCAATGCATATATGCTGTCCTGGCAATACACCTTCCATTTTGTCTGCGCGTATGCAGTGCCAGACAGGGAACTTTGGAGACCTCCCCTGTATATCTAATTCAAATTTGTCTTGAATGAAATTTTTTACATCTATAATGAGTATTTTAAAAGTCATGATTCTAATTTTTTTTTTCTGCTTACAAAATTCTAAGAAGTTCATCAAAACTGAATTTTCTTTTTCTGGGGGAATAGTGGGGGTTTTCTCTGCTTTGCTAAATCCATAAACATAAATTAAAATCTGCCTCTTGAGTAATCCAGCACTGGCTTGAGATTTAGAAATTGTGTTTGTCTCCTCTTAGATATCTCTTTGTCTTAATTTTCTCCCCAAGGAATGTAAGTTAAGTAAGGATGAAAACTCTATTTCTCCTATGTACTCACAGCACCAAAAAGTACCTGGCATGTACTTAGTACTTAATATATGTTGTAATTATTCAATGAAAAAGGCATCAGAGAAATGCAAACAAAGAGAATGGAAAAGACAAACAGAAAGGAAGGAGGTAAGGCATTAGACAGATACAGTATAACTGAATTAGGCAATTATAGGCAATGGAAAATGTTTCTGCATTTAGGAAACTCATGTACAGCATAGACAATTTTTCTCATTCTTCCCACAAGTAATTTTACTGTATTTTATAACAACATTATCAATGGCTTTTGTCTCTACAATCAACTAATCTCCCTGTATTTAAAGAGAGTCTGAGCCAATGCCTTCACCACAGTGCATAAATGTGTCAGTAGCTTGCACATCCTCTTCAGAGAAGAGTGGAAATATACCTTTAACTAAAATTGGCCTATTTATTTAATCACCCACGGTCAAAACTTTGCAGATTTAGTTAAAATGAGAAAGTTAGAGCTGTAAAATCATGTTTTAAAATTTTCCATTGCTGCTTTGGCTGGTGAAGCTCGGTGGATTCAGTGCTGACCTGTGAACCAAAGGGTCATTGGTTCTGTTCCCAGTCAGGGCACATGCCTGGGTTGTGGGCCAGGTCCCCAGCAGGGAGTGCATGAGAGGGAACCACACATTGATGTTTCTCTTCCTCACTTTCTTTCTTCCCCTCTCTAATAAATAAATAAAATTTTTCAAAAAAA